>SKCR01033155.1:0-84846 GCA_019454045.1 Zanthoxylum bungeanum
GTATTTTACAAGTCTTCAACAACTCACATAAACCCATCAACAAAAAGTTAGGCAAAGTGACAAGTTGATGTGACTTGTGGGCCCCACTTGATTCAAAATCCGAGTGGGCCCGCAACACATCCCGGGCTCGGGTTCGTTAATTCCGAATTAACGAATTTTCCGTTGCGACGTAATTAAATCAAATTTAATTAAATAATTATGCCTAGCAAAATTACTATTCACGTCGCTCGCGAATTAATTCTAAATTAATTCGTTCGCCCGAATTGAAATCTAATTTTAATTCCGTTATGGAATCTAATTTCAATTAATATATCAAATATATTATTTTATCGATTAATTCTAAATTAATTGTTCTCTCTCTTCAAATAGTATTTTATCCTAGATAAAATCTCTTCGTAATTAATCCTAGATTAATTATTTTCGAATCATATGTCATCGGTGAATCTTCGGGAAGCGACCCATGAGATCCCTGGATATGTTGGCAGTAAATTCGGTCGTCGGACTATCCGAACATGTGCGTACCTCGTACCATATTTTTACCGATTTATGAGTCATGGTTGGCTTCTAGCAAAGCACCGTGCCTACCCAATTCTCCAGAAATATTCTTAAAGGAATATATAATCTATGTCAGGTGTAGTATACGTAGTATTGTGTATTGCGATCTAGTATCGGATGGTCACATGCAAGGCCTGGGGCTGGAATAGTGTCTGCCCCGTACGAAGCATATATCGGATCACAAGCAACTAGTCTCTTTAATTGGATAATCATGACCTTGTCATATTATCCCGATGGTTGCAACCAATTGGAGTACCAGTTTTGTATCTTTGCATGATCATCATCTCCATATGACTGAAGTGATACTTCCGTCTTGACATCACACCCAATACACTACGATTCTCAATAAACCCAGAAGAGGCGTACACAGAACCTGTTAAAATCTTGGGCGACCAAAACCAAAGCGTATTGATTGTCGCAAGTACTAGCGATGCAAGTCTCAGGTTAAGACCAAATACACATACCCTGATGCGGATTCCCATAGACACATAGTCATACTACCAATGGGATTCCGCGAGGTCTATCCAGAGCGAAGCTGTTTCCATACCATCGGTAAACACAGCCTCCTATCACACTTGCATAAGTATCCAATACTTAAATATATGAGAACTATGTCGTTTCGCTTCCATAACACGCAAAAGTGCAATGCTAATCCATTCCGCATTATTGATGTCCAGTCTCGATAATACTATGACTAGGGATATTTAATGATTAAACCTTTATGGATTGATAGTGTCTCATATCTAATAATCTGGAACTAATCATAAAGACTTTTATCATTTATATATTAAAGTAATCAAATTACAAAATGATAAAATGCAATTTCCATTGTCACATAGTTAATTTGTACAAAAACCACAATTGTTTTTACAAATAGTGACGCTATGGGTCATAATTGTCCAACAAGCTTACCTCATGGAGGTGAAAACATTGGTAGAATGGATGGGGATGTGACATTCGAGTAGGTCGGTCTCGAGAATATAATCATCATGCATATTCATTGGCTCGGCTGGCGTCGTCTATCAAGTCTATGATTCATTGAGTCATCCCCTTAAAGATCCTAGAACCTAAGAGTGTGGGAGGTTCTAGTGTGATGGGGGGTAGGTTTTGAAGTTAAACTGACCTTGATAGACCCAATTAGAAGGTACCTAGAATCCGGAGATTTACCAGATGACAAGAAGTATGCGATAAAATTGAAAGATAAGAGTGTGCATTTTTGCCTAATAGACGGGGTACTTTATAGAAGGGGCTATACGATATCATATCTGAGATTCTTGCCCGAGGAGGCTAATTTTGTGCTGAGAGAAATCCACGAGGGCATCTATGAAAGCCATACTGATAGGAGATTTATTGCCTATAAAGGACTCAAGCCGAGTTTTTTCTGGCCGAAGATGAATCAGGATGGACTCGGGGTGGCCTAAGCATGTGATGGGTGTCAGAAGAATATGGATGTGTCTAAGCAACCGCTTGAGCAACTAATAACCATGTCTAGGCCCTGGTTATTTTCCTAATGAGGTTTGGATCTTATCGCAACAATGCCTACGAGTCGGGGACATGCCAAGTTTGCAATTATGGTAATTGACTATTTAACCAAGTGGGTGGAGGCCGAGCCGCTATCCACTATAATTGAGAAGAAAGCCATGGATTTTGTAACGAAGAATATTATGTGTCGATTCAGGATTCTTAGGGCCATCAACACGGATAATGGAAAACAGATTGATAGTGCGAGCTTCTATAAGCTTCTTGAAGATCTCTAAAGTGTCTTGAGATTTGCATCGCCTGCTCATCTAAAGTAGAACGAATAGGTAGAAGCGGCAAAAAAAATCATCAAAAATAATTTGAAGGCAAGACTCGGCTCATATAAAGGCTTATGGGCTAAAAAGCTTTCATAAGTCATATGGGCACATCAGACAACTTACAAAGACTCCACAAGAGAAATTAATTTCTCATTGGCTTACGGATGTGAGGCAGTGATTCCAACAGAATTCGGGATGATGACCCATCGGGTCCAGTATTTTGAAGAGGGACAGGATAAACACTCCTCAGGCACCACCTTGACATGGTCGAGGAGAAAAAAGATAAGTCAACGCTCAAAATGGTAGCATATAAGCAAATGATGGACCGATTCTATAACAAGAAGTTCTGGTTATGAAATTTTCATCACGAAGACTTAGTTTTAAAGCCAGTAACCCTGAATATAAAGAAGCCTGAAGAAATATATTTATGAGCCAAATGGGAAGGGCCTTATAAGGTTTCCGACGTCATTAGGTTGGCTGCCTGTCTCCCGGAACAGCTGGACGACACCTGACTCAAGAAGCACTGGAATTCAAAGATGCTGAGAATGTATTTTCAGTAGACCTCTCTTGAAATGACCTACAAAAAGTTGTGGTTCATCACGAAGACTTAGTTTTAAAGCAATTAACCCTAAATATAAAGAAGCCTGAAGAAATATATTTATGAGCCAAATGGGAAGGGCCTTATAAGGTTTCCGACGTCATTAGGTTGGCTGCCTATATCCCGGAACAGCTAGACGACACCTGACTCAAGAAGCACTGGAATTCAAAGATGCTGAGAATGTATTTTCAGTAGACCTCTCTTGAAATGACCCACAAAGAGTTGTAAGAAGGGTAGTAGATCCCAAAAATATCAAAAGAGCTTTCCTTTTATGAATAAAAACGTGTACACTTATACGCTTATTTATTATTTGAATGGGAAAGACTTATTCAATATTCTTGTGAAATACCTACGGTTATCATTACCAAAAGGTGAAAAATGATGTGCGGAAAACACGTACCCCCGTAGAACACCATCCTCAGTGTCATTAACAAACACCTCAGGCCAGAACGTCAGTACCTGAAGTTTTGTACCATTGAAGACTGAAGATATTGAAGACCTATGTGGCGTCTAACTCCTCGAGGTAACTATAGCACGTTCATCGAGAGGTCCGATATAGCGTTTGGCGCCCCTAGGTAACCATAGCACATATGGATTGAAGATAGCTTTGAGGTACTATGATACCCTTGGGTTTGTATTGTATGGGGAGAGATATTTCCCCATGGCATTTTCCGTCCATAGAGAGAGTTGGAGGTGCATATCCCGGGCAAGGCCCACAGACCTCCGTGGCATTTCTAGCATCGGCATTTGCCTAACATGGGGAGAAATAATACCCCCATAGCGCTGGCCATCTATTTTTGGATCTATAGGAGTATAGCACGGGGAAGGCTAGAAGGTATTTGTGGCGTTTGCAGACTCATTGTTTTCCTAACATGAGGGGAAATTCCCTCATGGTGTTGGTTGCCCTTGATTCGTAGCTTAGTTCGTCGGGACATTTGGAATTTGAAGTTCAAAATTAGTATTTTAGGTAACATAGGACATGATGTTATCTCTATTACCTCGATGGTTTTTATCGATGCAAAGTGTGTGATATGTCATCCTGTTACATTTATCATTTTTATTTTATTTTTGGGCAACATGGTATGAGACGCCATCACCGGTGTTTATGGGAATGACTCAAGGTTGAAAAAAAATTTCTCGTGATTTTTATGGTCTTAAATGAGGGATCAGGGTTGGATTCATCATGCCTTATTTTGTTTGTTGGCATGGGATTGGGTATGTCCCACCGAGCTTTATTCTATTTTTTGGCACGGGATCAGAGTTTCTCCCACATGGTCCCACTGAGACAACCTTACGATAAGGAGTCTGAGATCCTTCGAGGTCAACTTTTTATATGGCTTGGGTGTAGCCACTACTGTTGATAAATCAACTCTTTAAGGAGATCATTGGTAGAAGTATCAATGGGTCGTGGACAAGTCACTTTTGAGGAAATTCACTGAGAGTGTGGTTACAATTGCCCCAAAAGGAAGATTGGCCTTGTCAGGCCACTACAATGACCTCAGGATAAGTACAGTATTGAGGAGCTCAGCCTCGGTCTTCGCCTAAATGCTACATGACTCATGTCGGTTTGAAAGAATGATGCATTGGCTCTTGGGCATCAAAATGGTCTCCAGTTGGTCGGGGCACTTCGTGAATTATTTGAGAATGAAATTACAGCATTGGAAATGGTCAGGAATTAAATTGCTCATCAGTATTGAAGAGTCCTCGTGAAGGGTTCAAAATTTTCAAGTGTTAAAATAATGCATTATGGCATCCGGTCGAGATACATAGCCCCACCGGGGACATTACAGTATTGGTGGCAGACTAACAGTCTAGTTGGGGTGAGATTTTTGGGATTGGTCAGCCTATTACTATGATTATGCATTAATGTGTGAATTAGTTAGAGTGATTTATGATGGTTGAGTTACCAGGTAGTCATTAAGATTGAATACAAGTTTGAAAATTTTCTAAGTGTTGAAAATGAGAAGGTGTCGTAAATTAGGTATTTGTTTAGTGTGTGTTTTTATGTGGAAAATAATACGCAATTATATAAAAAGAGATTGTAGTAATCGTTCAAATTATAATTGAATCCCTCCGGGCTATCCACGAGAAGGGATGAGTCAATTACGAGATAGACAGCCCGGGGGCATCTTCGATTGGAGTAGAAGAGGCAGCAGCATCAGCAAGGTCATTTTCGCCCAAGGAAGCGGAAGAGAACGAGGGGTTGGGAATATCTTCAATGGCAGTAGGCATTGTGCATAGAGGAGTTAGATCAAAAGTGGCTTCATCTTCTACATGAGGCGTGCTGAAGTCCTCCTTGTATGTCACTTCCCCCTTGGCAACTTTGAGGACCTTCTAAAGCAAGGCCAAGTCCAGGTCATGATATGCCATTCCAATCAGCTCAATGAACTCTTCTAGTCCTTCAATTTTGGCATCCATTTTGGTGTTCTCAATGTTAGGGTTGATGCTCGGAGTGCCAATCCGGATCGTATTTATGTCTGATTCATGATTATGAACAATTCCATTTTTCCATAATATTACTTATTTAATGGTAACACCTCTTGTCTTTTATATACATATTCGATCTAATTACGATTAGATATCTAATTATGATTAGATTGAAACTAAATATGATTTAATGATACGTTTATATTAGACAAAGACCCTAACATTTACAATGTAGTGCACAGTTACAACGTAGTTTGTAATTGACATTGGGAAGCATCATTATAAGTTGTATATCCTTAAATAAAGTTCATGGTCAAGATTTACTAACACGGGTCGGTTAGTAAATTCCGCTGAGACCAGTACATATCTTATATCATGACTTGGTCTGATGGTTTATCCCAATGAACCATGAGTCTCGGGAGACTCGTATAGACATATAGGTGTTTATTTGATAAACACTGAACGACTCAGTGAAGATTTCCTAATATATGGTACACCAGCGTAAATAGGAATCTTCTTGAGTTGAGCGAGCACAGTGGTCCTTCGACTTGAGATACCACAATGGATATATGAGTTATCCTCCACACTTTGATGGCAGTCACGTCATCGATCGATTTAGATCAGACATTCGCATGTTCGTTGGGTATGGACTGATGCTCATGATATCCAGTGCGTATCAAGATAGAATCTGTCAGTCCTATATACAGGGCATAGGTTTCCTACACGTGTTTGCGGTCTAGAAAATCCATGGTTGTGGTATAACTTTGGAAGCGAGTTCCGAGTGTTATTTAGAGATCGTAAACTTTAAAGTCGACTAAATTATATCATAAGGATTTGATGTTCTTATCTATATCCCAGGTATAATATGGATAGCTTGTGACGGAGGTATTATACGTATGCAATGACCTCGACTTGCATAGTTTAGCGAGATTATTCGTGGTCATCATAATTCATGAGTGGGTGGATTATTGGACACGAAATTGGATTCTGTGATGGATAAACCTAAACTTTGAGAGTCCCTCAATATGAAGTGTACTCGTTAAGCATTGGGGTAATGCATTATGAATAATATAGATTATTCATAATACTTCACCAAATTAAATGAGTTAATTCGAGTCGTTTAAACGAAAATACATGCATTAGGGGCATTTCGATCAATTGATAATTAATGTGTATTTGTATTTGATAAAAAATTTGATTTGATACATATTAATTATTAGTCAAATGAGATTTTGACACATGCCATTAATATATGTATTTGTTATTTAATGTAAATAAAAATACATATATAATAATAATCGCATTAATTAATTATTTAGATGTTTAAATGTTAAATATATAGATAATTAAATTATTTCAATAATACATAATTGTTATGCAATATGTTTGATTATTATTGGTTACATGTGGCATGATTTTATTAAGCTTAAAGTTTACAAATTTGATTTGTTAACTTAAAGGTTGTTATTACTTAATTAGATTAAAAAATGACCAAATGACCAAATTGCCCTTCTTTCTCACCCTAAGTCGGTTTTGGCCTTGTATTTAAAGTGAAAAATTTTATTTTCTTCATTCATTAACCTCCATGGTCGAACCTAATCTCCATAAAAGCTCCCAAAATTTTCTTGAAGAATCAATGAAGAAAGTGAAGAAAATCAACAAAAAGTTTAAGGAATTTAGGAGATTTGGAGGTAATCTTCATAACTCTTAAACTTAGAAAATTTGTTTCTTATTCTTGAATATCTAGAATAGTTCTAGGGTTTCTTCCTTTCTTAGATTTTGGGGCTTTTTAATTTGGATGATGGATTTGGAGGCTAGATGCATGTGTGAAGTTAGATTGGAAAATATTATTGTAATATTAGTTCAATTTTATTATTTGATGACTTGTTTCCATTCTAGAGTGTTATAACCACTCTTGTAACTCCTATAATTATTATTGGGTTCTTCATTTGTGGTGAATTTGGTTGGTGTAACAATTAATGTGATTAATGTTCAGAAAATTGGATTTAAAGCATGAAAATGATATTTTTTGTTACAAAATCAGATCTGGAAATTTTGTATTTTTGGTGATGAAAATTATGTTGTAAAAATGTATTGGATGTGTTTTTGGCATTGGAACAATTTCCGGAAATTGTTTCAGAGTTGAAATATGCGAAAACGGTGAAAAACGGCGTTACCGGGTGAGTTTCGGGCTTACCGGGTGTCTGCTGTCCAAACAGCTGTTTGGACAACCCATGAACTGCCCAAGCACTATTGGAGCTGACCTGGGCAGCCCCCATGTGTGTTGGTTGGTCGGTTTTGACAAAAACACATTTTGTGCCATTTTACAGAAAATTATTTTCGTAAAAGTTTCGCGATGTTTCTTACATATTTATGTCGTTATTTGATATCGAATAAATATATTTAGGTGGAATATGAATGAATTATTCATATTGGATATTGAAAATTTTATTTGGAAATTTTAAAAGTTTTTAAAATTACGATTTTGCCCGAACCGCAAGCTTCCGCTGCGCCCGCGCTAAAACCCCAACACTCAAGGCGACCAGAGAGGTCGGTCTGTAGACTTATTAGTTCTTTCCGAGTCCTGACCAGCTCATCTTGGGACTTGGCGCACTCGTTTTTTGTCTGGTTCAGCTCATACATGGTCTTTTCATGGTCGGTCTTTTTTCTTTGAGTTTGGTCTCTGTCATAACGGCTCTAGCCTGCAACAATTTGAGCTCCTTAATTTTGGAAGTGGCCTCAGTCCGAGCCTCATCCCTCTATTTCATTATGATATCTAAAGCATGATGGAGAGGCCTAATCTCAGCATTGGATTCATTCAACTTTATGTTTAGTTCATGCTCCCTCTCGGTCGCTGGCTCTAAAGCCTTTAAGCTTGACCACCATCTGAAAGGGTGCTTGAAAGCACATCCATATTGGTGGCCATTCTGTAAGCTAGCTACACATCTGGAGATTGGTTAAGCTCATTAATGAGTGAGAATTATTAGTGAAGTGATGAAAGAAAAGACTGAGTTTTAAGCAATTACATTCGTCTGAAAGCGGCCCACCTACCAAGAATGTCCTCGAGGGAGAGGCTTTCATATGCCACGACCTTATTGAAATTCACATGCTCGACCAAGTAGTAGATGGTCGGTATGAGATGAGCTATACCCCCGCGTATTCTCTAGGAAGTCTTCCACCCCCAATAATTGGGATCACATACTTCTATAAAGTAGAAATAATTATGGCCTTACTATTAGGGTTGGTGTTCGGAGTGAAAATTAGGATCGTATTTATGTCCGATTCATGAATACGAATAATTCATTTTTCCATAATATTACTTATTTAATGGTAGCACCTCTTGTCTTTTATATACATATTCGATCTAATTACAATTAGATATCTAATTATGATTAGATTGAAATTAAATCTGATTTAGTAATATGTGTATATTAGACAAAGACCCTAGGATTAACAATGTAGTGCGCAGTTACAACGTAGTTTGTAATTGACATTGGGAAGCGTCACTATAAGTTGTATATCCTTAAATAAAGTTCCTGATCAAGATTTACTAACACGGGTCGTTAGTAAAATTCGTTGAGACCAGTGCATATCGTATATCGTGACTTGGTCCGATGGTTTATCCCAATGAACCATGAGTATCGGGAGCTCGTATAGACATATAGGTATTTATTTGATAAACATTGAACGACTCACTAAAGATTTCCTAATAAATGGTACACCAACGTCAATAAGAATCTTCTCGAGTTGAGCGAGCATAGTGGTCCTTCGACTTGAGATACCATAGTGGATATATGAGTTATCCTTCACACTTTGATGACAGTCACGCCACTGATCTATTTAGATCAGACCTCCGTCTGTTCGTTGGGTGTGGACTGATTCTCATGATATACAGTGTGTATCAAGATAGAATCTGTTAGTTCTGTGTACAGGACATAGGTATCCTACACGTGTTTGTGATATAGTAAATCCATGGTCATGGTATAACTTCAGAAGCGAGTTCCGAGTGTTATTTAGTGATCGTAAACATTAAAGTCGACTATATTATACCAAAAGGATTTGACGTTCTTATCTATATCCCAGGTATAATATGGATAGCATGTGACGGAGGGATTATATGTATGCAATGACCTTGACTTGCATAGTTTAGCGAGATTATCTGTGGTCGTCATAATTTACGAGTGGGTGAATTATGGACACGAAATTGGATTTCGTGACGGATAAACCTAAACTTAGAGAGTCTAACAATATGAAGTGTACTCCTTGAGAACTTGGGAAACACATTATGAACAATATAGATTATTCGTAATACTTCACCGGATTAAATGAGTTAATTCGAGTCGTTTAAACGGTTAAACAAAAATACATGCATTATGGGCATTTCGGTCAATTGATAATTAATGTGTATTTGTATTTGATACAAAATTTGATTTGATACATATTAAGTATTTATCAAATGAGATTATGACACATGCCATTAAGATATGTATTTGTTATTTAATGTAAATAAAAATACATATATAATAATAATCGCATTAATTAATTATTTAGATGTTTAAATGTTAAATATCTAGGTAATTAAATTATTTCAATATTACATAATTGTTATGTAATATGTTTGATTATTATTGGTTACATGTGGCATGGTTTTATTAAGCTTAAAGTTTACAAATTTGATTTGTTAACTTAAAGGTTATTATTATTTAATTAGATTAAAAATGACCAAATTGCCCTTTTCTTACTTCCCTAAGTCGGTTTACCCTTGTATTTAAAGTTGAAAATTTTTTTTTCTTCATTTTTAAGACTCCATGGCGGAACCCATCTCCATAAAAAGCTCTCAAAAGTTTCTTGAAGAAACAAGGGAAGAAAATGAAGAAATTCAAGAAAAAGTTTAAGGAAATTACAAGATTTGGAGGTAATCTTCAATAATCTTAAACTTATAAAGCTTGTTTCTTGTTCTTGAATATCTATAATAGTTCTAGGGTTTCTTCCTTTCTTATATATTGGGGCTTTTTGATTTGGAGGATGGATTTGGAGGCTAGATGCATGTGTGAAGTTGGATTGGATGATATTAGTGTAATATTGATTCAATTTTATTATTTGATGACTTATTGCCATTCTAGAGTGTTATGACCACTCTTGTAACTCCTAGAATTCTTCATAGGTGGTGGCTTTGGTTGGTGTTAATGTTGATATGATTAATGTTGAGAAAATTAGATTTAAAGCATAAAAAAATTATATTTTTGTTACAAAAATCAAATCTGGAAATTCTGTGTTTTTGGTGATGAAAAATATGTTGTATAAATATATTGGATGTGTTTTGTGCATTGGATCAATTGCCAAATATTATTTCGGAGTTGAAATATGCGAAAACGGTGAAAAACGGCGTTACCGGGTGAGTTTCGGGCTTACCGGGTGTCTGCTGTCCAACCAGTGAATTGGCCACTCTTAGAGCTGTTCTGGGTAGCCCCCATGTGTGTTGGTTGGATGGTTTGGACAAAAACGTGTTTTATACCATTTTACGGAAAAATATTTTCGTAAACGTTTCGCGATGTTTCTTGACTATTTATGTCGTTATTGGATATCAAATAAATATGTTTAAGTGAAATATGAACGAATTATTCATATTGGATATTGAATAATTAATTCGGTAATTTAAAAAAATTTAAAATTACGATTTCACCCGAACCGCGAGCTTCCGCTGCGCCCGCGCCAAAACCCCAACAAAATGGTATCAGAGAAGGTCTGATCCTTCATCCATTACATTTGTCATGCTTGATATATGATATATAATCCAATTTTGATGTTTTCACATGCATGTAATTTAGATATTTCTTGAATTTTCGGTTCTACGCTAACGGGAAACGTGATGGAAATTTAATGGTTAAGTTATGTTTTCTAAGGTAGAATTGAATTGTTTAGAAATTGATATAGATTATATTCTGCATTTGATGTAGAGTAATGCTTTCTTGAGGAATATCCCCGCTTAAATAAGGCAGTAAAGTGACATGTATTGGATGCATGTTTCTTGGTTCGTCTTGTCAATACGATTTATGGGTATCTTTCTATGGTTTCATCCGAGAAAGTGCCAAAGCAGTGACGGTGTAGTTGGCAGAATTTTATCCATGCCGGATGTATATTTGATACAAGACAAATTCAAGTGAAAGTGGAAATCTTGAACGTGCCAAAGCTGTCAGGACTACATCGGTAGCTTGAGTTTGTCATTAGCAAGTGAAGCCTAGATATGCCTCCTTGTGAACTTGCCAAAGTTGTCATAACGAGAAACAGTCAGGATCAAAATCTGGAGTCACAGTGAGTGTGATTGAAAATGAGTTGTCTACCTAATTAATATAAGTAGGCGAGATCGTGTCAAAGCTGTGAGTCGAAATATATTCATAGGGTCCACCTCTCACTATGGAATTCGATTTAATTATTGAATTCCCGTTTTCCGTTAGGGATTACAGTATTACGTAAAGTAGTGTGAGACACTGCTAGGTTAAAAATCCATAACTAAAGCAGTGTGTAATTTTATGGAAATTACTGCTTTTATTTTCCTTTATTCTATATTGTTAATAGAATTATACTTTTAATCCAGTGCATGCATATTGTTTGAATATGTTTTCTGACTTCACTTTGTTGGACAATTATGACCCATAGCATCACTATTTGTACAGAACATGGTGTTGTTGTACAAATTAACTATATGACAAAGGAAATTGCTCTTTTATCATTTGTAATTGGATTACCAAGATATATAAATGATAAAAGTCCATATGATTAGTTCCAGATTAATAAGATATGAGACAGTATTAATCCACTAAGGTTTAATCATTAAAATATCCCTAGTCGTAGTATTATCGAGATTGGACATCGATAATACGGAATAGACTAGTATTGCACTTGTGCGTGTTATGGGAGCATAACGGCATAGTTCTCATATATTTGGGTATTGGATACTCATGCAAGTGTAATAGGAGGTTGCGTTTACCGATGGTACGGAAACAGTTTTGCTTTGGATAGACCCCTCGGAATTCCATTGGTAGTATGACTATGTGTCTATGGAAGTCCGAATCAGGGTAGGTGTATTTGGTCTTAACCTGAGACTTACATCGCTAATACTTGCGAAAATCAATGTACTTTGGTTTTGGTCGTCCAGGGCTTTAACAGGTTCTGTGTACGCCTCTTTTGGGTATATTGAGAATCGTAGTGTATTGGGTGTGATGTCAAGATGGAAGTATCACTTCAGTCATATGGAGATGATGGTCACGTAGGATACGAAACTAGTGCTCTTATATGCTGCAACTATCGGGAAAATATGACTAGGTCATGTTTATCCGATTATAGAGACTAGTTACCAGAGATCCGATATGTGCTTCGTACGGGGCAGACACAATTCCAGCCTCAGGCCTTGCATGTGACATCTGTTACTGGATCGCAATACGCAATACTACGTATACTACGCATATTACACCTGATACAGATTACATATTCCTTTAAGAATATTTCTGGAGAATTGGGTAGGCACGGTGCTTTGCTAGAAGCCAACCATGTCTTGTAAATCGGTAAAAACATAGTACTTGGTACGTACGTGTTCGGATAGTCCGACGACCGGATTTACTGCCAACATATTAGGGGATCTCATGGGTCGCTTCCCGAAGACCGCTTTCCTTAAACGGAAACCTTTTGGAGGATGTTTTACAATATCCTAACGGTTTTGTCGTACCAAAACATTTAATTCGATCCATTTATGGATTGAAGCAAGCATTGCGTTCTTGAAACCAGCGTTTTGATGTAATCATAATGGTATATGAATTAATTTAAAACGAAGATAATTCTTGTGTATATAAGGAGGTTAGTAGGAGCGCACTGACAGTGGTTGTCCTAAATAATGATGATATATCATTTCTTGGAAATGATATTCCCATAATACAATCGGTGAAAGCTTGGCTTTCATAAAAATTCTCCATAGAATACTTGGGAGAGACAACCTTTATTCTAGGAATAAGGATCTACTGGGATAGATCTAAAAGTTGTTGACACTCTCTGAGAACTCGTACATTGAAATAAATGTACGCGACCTGGTGTATCATATGCTTTGAGCATATGGAGTCATAATCAGGCCAATCCAAGTGATAGTCACTGGATTGATGTTAAGAACATTCTAAAATATCTTAGATGAACTAGGAATGCTTTCTTATACTGTGGAGAAGAAGAACTTGAAGTGACTGGGTTCACTGCTGTAAGTTTCCAAACCGAAAATAACGACTGTAAGTCATAATAAGGGTACTATATAGTTTGAATAACAGAACGGTAAGCTGGAAATCTTCCAAGCAAGATACTGTTGTCGAATAAACAACAAAAGCGGAATATTGCCGCAGCTGAGGCAGCAATAGAAGAACTTTGGATCTATATAATCCTAATTGGATTAGGTGTAGTTCTGTTAGCAGCTGCTCTAGGCTACAGCACAGGCTAAAGAATTAATGGTCTCATCAACGATCCAAGTATATATTTCAACTTTTCATCTGATTCGTCGGATCATACATCGTGGCGATGTGATGATCGAATAAATCGCATCAGATGATGACTTTGCAAATCCACTGACGAAAGCAGTTTCTCAGCAGAAGTTTGAGCGAACCGTACATAGTTCAAGTGTATGACACTTGAGTGATTGGCTATAGGCCAAGTGGGAGATTGTTGGACAATTATGACCCATAGCATCACTATTTGTACAGAACATGGTGTTGTTGTACAAATTAACTATGTGACAAAGGAAATTGCTCTTTTATCATTTGTAATTGGATTACAAAGATATATAAATGATAAAAGTCCATATGATTACTTCCAGATTAATAAGATATGAGACAGTATTAATCCACTAAGGTTTAATCATTAAAATATCCTTAGTCGTAGTATTATCGAGATTGGACATCGATAATATGGAATAGACTAGTATTGCACTTGTGCGTGTTATGGGAGCATAACGGCATAGTTCTCATATATTTGGGTATTGGATACTCATGCAAGTGTAATAGGAGGTTGTGTTTACCGATGGTACGGAAACAACTTTGCTTTGGATAGACCCCTCGGAATTCCATTGGTAGTATGACTATGTGTCTATGGAAGTCCGAATCAGGGTAGGTGTATTTGGTCTTAACCTGAGACTTACATCGCTAATACTTGCGACAATCAATGTACTTTGGTTTTGGTCGTCCAGGGCTTTAACAGGTTCTGTGTACGCCTCTTCTGGGTATATTGAGAATCGTAGTGTATTGGGTGTGATGTCAATATGGATGTATCACTTCAGTCATATGGAGATGATGGTCACGTAGGATACGGAACTAGTGCTCTTATATGCTGCAGCTATCGGGATAATATGACTAGGTCATGTTTATCCGATTATAGAGACTAGTTACTAGAGATCCGATATGTGCTTCGTACGGGGCAGACACAATTCCAGCCCCAGGCCTTGCATGTGACATCTGATACTGGATTGCAATACGCAATACTACGTATACTACGCCTGATACAGATTACATATTCCTTTAAGAATATTTCTGGAGAATTGGGTAGGCACGGTGCTTTGCTAGAAGCCAATAAAAACGTAGTATTAGGTACGTACGTGTTCGGATAGTCCGACGATCGGATTTACTACCAACATATCTGGGGATCTCATGGGTCACTTCCCGGAGATTCACCGATGACGTATGACTCGCACATTATTAATCTGGGATTAATTAGTAGAGAGAGAAAATTAATCTAGGATTAATTACGAAGAATTTTATCTGGTATAAAATTCATACTAAGAGAGAGAAAACGATTAATTTGGAATTAATCGATAAAATAATATATTCGATATATTAAAAGAAATTAGATTTCGACGCGAAATTAAAATTAGATTTTAATTCAGGCGAACGAGTTAATTTAGAATTAATTCGCTAGCGACGTGAATAGTAATTTTACTAGGCATAATTATTTAATTAAATTTGATTTAATTACGTCACAACGGAAAATTCGTTAATTCGGAATTAGCGAACCCGAGCCCCGGAGTGTTTGCGGGCCCACTCGTATTTCGAATCAAGTGGGGCCCACAAGTCACATCACGCGTCACATCATTAGTCATTCTTGTGATGTAAGTCACATCAACTTTGAGTGATGTGATGGATGTCACTTTTGAGTGATGTGAGTAGATGAAAGGCTTTAAATGCCTTGTACCTTTTTTTTGAATTTGGTAATTTGGTATTAGATTTTTGAAATCCAAATACACAACATCATCTTCTTTTCTCCCTCTCTCTCTCACGGCATTCTTGCCATTTTCTCTCAAATTTCTTGGCTTGGCCGAGAACAAGAAGAAACCAAAGGGAAATTTTATGGCAAAATTTCCAAGGTGCTAGCACACTAAAGGAGTCCTACAAAGGTGATAGGGAAACCCATTCATGAGCATGGAATCTATTCACAAAGCTTGGAGCTTGAAGATCATCCATGGAGGAGCTTTGGCCGAAAGTCATGAAGAAAAATTATTGTGATCGTCGCATCCAAAAGTCGCTCAAAGTGAGTATTTCCGTAACTTTACTTTGATGTATTCACACTTTTCATAGCTTAATATGATCTTGGTTTGACCTAGAAAACCCAACACACTTATGGTTGCATATTTCTAGAATAAGTTCTAGAATGTAAGTAGACTTGGATGTTGTTAGATTAGTCAAAACCATCGGGAACTGTTGCTCTGATTTTCTTGAAAATCAAGATGGTTAGTGACTTAGTTACTAAGTCACAATAGTTAATCTAAATAGATATCTATTTTATGATATAATTGTATAGAGAGAATAGTTTCTTGTGCGGTAAGAATTGACGTGAATTAGTTCATGTCTCGAGATTCTTGACTGGCATTAAGAAAACTCCATTAGGTTTTTTATTTATCTTATAATGATGTTTTTTGGCTTTAGTGACTTTTAGAAGTCACGTGTTTGACACAGTTTGCTAATCAATTATTTGCAATTGTCGTGAATAATTGAAGGCAAATTATAAAGCTAAAGAAAGGAGATGTGTATAGTTGTGTATAGAGAATAACGATTCTCACAATACGAAAACTGTAGGTATTGGATACCAGATCTCCCATCTAGTTATTTAAAATAATGTTTAATGATTGTTTTGATATTTGATATCAGAACTTGTGACTATTGGATAGTTACTTGTTCTATATAAACAGTTGTTACATATTTTAATATGACTAGTATTGTCATTAATAAGAAGATAAACATTAAGAAATATTATTCGGTTAACTAAATAACTTAGAACAGTGCTTTATGAGATTTTATCACATAAGCATTAGATGCTTATTCTGTATGGTAAAGGATGGTCTGATACAATATCACACCATATATCTTTATCCATTTAATGAATATTGTATTCTGGGAATGTGATTAAATCTCATCTAACCAATGATCATCATTGGACCACAGATTTATTAAACTAATGCATTGGATGTATGTATTTTAATGAATTAGAAATTACCTTGGATAGTTTCTTTACTTCGTAACTTGGTTAATGAGTTGTCATGACTTAGTTGCGTGTTTCTAAAAGTATATATATTGAACGTCTTGAATGGTTCGAGAACTTTCAATATGTTTCTGATGAAACGCGGATAGAATATTTTGAATGGTTCAAAGATATTCTATTTGAAGTGTTGAAAACTATATTTTAAAATTCTTCATGAGTCTTTGAATTATTCAAGGATATTTGATATGATCAAAACATATGAATTTATGACAATTAGTTCTAAAGTTATTTAATGAATGTGTTTCTTACTCAATATTATTCTTCTACGATTCCATCGTGATGGAATTGGTCAGTGGGAGAAATCGAGTCTTATATGATTTGATTCGTTTGATATTGAGTGTTACCGAATTAGTTTCAATACTCTTGGGGTTATGCTCCAGTAACATTAATTCATCTTTTTAATTAAATTTCCATTAGTTTCTATAGTTATGTATATGATATGTATAAGTAGAAAATTTGAATCTTAAAATGTTTGAGATTTGAATCTTTCTTTTGTATAATGGTTATTTAATTGAAAGTACTTGCGCCTTGGAGGTACAAGTATAAGTTTGTCATTAATTCTATTTAATAGAATATTGTATTCTATTTGATAGAATATCTTTTCTACGATCCCGAGTAATAAAATTATTTTATTACTTGGTGTGTAACATCGGATTTTGACCATTGTAGAAAAGACTTGACTTATTGAAGTCAAATGTGAGAGTGATAAACTATAAATGGAACTACATAATTAATCAGATGAAAAGACCCTTAGATAACTTCCGTATAAGTTCCAGAGGATATCAGAATCATTTACAAAGTATTTGATACTTAATGGTTCTGTTGTTTTCTTATCAAAGAAAATTATCCTATAACTTATAGTGTGAGCGATATTTGATATCGATTTTGGAAGTTAGCATTGAACCATAGATCTAAGATTTTTCGTAGCTTACTACGATCAAGTTTTGAACTTGATTAAGCTTTCGTTATGAATCGTTCATAAAATGTGCAAATTATTTGCGCAACAAAAGCAAAGTGAGCTTGTTAAAGGTTTGACCTTTATAGTATGACAATGAGAAAGGTTATACTCATCAATCTATTGTAGATCCTGATAAAACTTATCTCTAGTCGCACTAATTGAACAATTAAAGATCTGTTGGTTAATTTTGATATTAAACTATGTACTTTGGCAAAAGAATGCAAAGTCGCGTTCCTGAATGGTTTCTTCGAATGAGAAATCCGTTGTGGTTTCTTTGTTTGAAGAGTTCATTCTAGAATGGCCCTAGAGTTTGTATTCTGCTAAGATCACAGTTTGATATACTAGCTTATAGAGCCTATTGTAGACTCAGATAAGCTTTTCGAAAATCTATGTTCTCTAATTTTGATACAGTTAGATTGTCTGATTTTATCAAATCATAGAGAATACATTTTTGATAATAGGGTCAGTGGGAGCGTATAAATTTCTTTCTAGTGTTATATATCCTAACAACATTATCGTTATTAATGTAATAATGAGATGTTTGTGAGGTAAAAGATTTACCTAAGTCTTTTTTTCTCCGTGAAAACAGTGGGAGTAGTCTATGTTATATTTGATATAAAGTTTCATATATGATATAAAACTAAGAGATTTGTGAGATACTCACATTAGTCGTGCATTAGATGTGATCTAATAAGGGACACAACAAGACTATCTGTGTGACAATTAGTATAACTGTTTGACAGTTAGTGTGTCTCTTATATATAGTATTTATCTTTTGTAAAAGATGATTCCTTAGTCGAAAGAGAAATGGATTAGAATGTCTAAGCAATCTTATGCATCATAGGATGATGGCATAATAAATATTATATTATGTGCGATTAAAGATATCAATTTAATCGTAATTGTTACGAATTATTTTGATACCCTATAGACCATAGGATGGATCTTGAAACATGTTCTTTGTGATCTTTGAGATATTAAGAATGAGTTTCTAATTCATGGAGAATATAGTCTGCAATCATTAGAATCAAACTAGTTTTGTGTCTAATTATGACATTAGATGGTCTATGTCATATATAAGTCAGAAAAGATGCAGTGGGAGTGTCACCGTTGATTCTACTGAATTAGTAGAATTAGTTGTAACTTATGAAGTATTGACTTATAAAGTTGCATAGTGACCTTATAAATTAGAAGTTTTGATATTAGTGTTTTACTTGCGGTTATCTGCATAGTATTTATATTTGATCCCTAAATACGTAGACAACTCAGTAGTTGTAGCACAATATTGATGTCGCTTCTGAGTCATATTGATGTATAACTTAGGTTATACAATAAATGAATAATGCTGGCTAAGGGAAATGATTGGGTGTGTTGGACAGACTCAATATGTGTTATAGCGGGCGTACTTGTTGTTGCCTACCTTTTGATTGTTAGGTGAGCTCTTGAGGGCCATGAGTATGTGATACACATTAAGATGTGTATATGATACCGTGAATTGGAACTAGAGCAAGTGGGAGAAATTGTTAGGGTTGGTGCTCGGAGTGCCAATCCGGATCGTATTTATGTCTGATTCATGAATACGAACAATTTCTTTTTCAATAATATTACTTATTTAATGGTAGAACCTCTTGTCTTTTATATACATATTCGATCTAATTACGATTAGATATCTAATTATGATTAGATTGAAACTAAATCTAATTTAGTGATATGTGTATATTAGACAAAGACCCTAGGATTAACAATGTAGTGCGCAATTACAACTTAGTTTGTAATTGACATTAGGAAGCGTCACTATAAATTGTATAACCTTAAATAAAGTTCATGGTCAAGATTTACTAATACGGGTCGGTTAGTAAAATCTGCTAAGACCAGTACATGTCATATATCGTGACTTAGTACGATGGTTTATCCCAATGAACCATGAGTCTCGGGAGACTCGTATAGATATGTAGGTGTTTATTTGATAAACACTGAACGACTCACTGAAGTACACCAACGTCAATAAGACTCTTCTCGAGTTGAGCGAGCATAGTGGTCATTCAACTTGAGATACCACAGTGGATATATGATTTATCCTCCACACTTTGATGATAGTCACGTCACCGATCTATTTAGATCAGACCTCCGCATGTTCGTTGGGTGAGGACTGATGCTCATGATATCCAGTGCGTATCAAGATAGAATCCGTCAGTTCTGTGTACAGGGCATAGGTATCCTACACGTGTTTGCGAACTAGTAAATTCATGGCCGTGGTATAACTTCGGAAGCGAATTCCGAGTGTTATTTAAAGATCGTAAATTTTAAAGTCGACTATATTATACCATAAAGATTTTATGTTATTATCTATATTCCAGGTATAATATAGATAGCCTGTGACGGAGGGATTATATGTATGCAATGACCTCGACTTGCATAGTTTAGCGAGATTATATGTGGTCGTCATAATTTACGAGTGGGTGAATTATAGACACGAAATTGGATTTCGTGACGGATAAACCTAAACTGAGAGAGTCCCACAATATGAAGTGTACTCGTTGTGCACTTGGACAACGTGTTATGAATAATATAGATTATTCGTAATACTTCACCGGATTAAATGAGTTAATTCGAGTCGTTTAAACGGTTAAACAAAAATACATGCATTAAGGGCATTTCGGTCAATTGATAATTAATGTGTATTTGTATTTGATACAAAATTTGATTTGATACATATTAATTTTTATCAAATGAGATTTTGACACATGCCATTAAGATATGTATTTGTTATTTAATGTAAATAAAAATACATATATAATAATAATCGCATTAATTAATTATTTAGATGTTTAAATGTTAAATATCTAGATAATTAAATTATTTCAATATTACATAATTGTTATGCAATATGTTTGATTATTATTGGTTACATGTGGCATGGTTTTATTAAGCTTAAGGTTTACAAATTGGATTTGTTAACTTAAAGGTTATTATTATTTAATTAGATTAAAAATGACCAAATGATCAAATTGCCCTTTTTTACTTCCCTAAGTCGGTTTACCCTTGTATTTAAAGTTGAAAAATTTTGTTTTCTTCATTTTTAAGACTCCATGGTCGAACCCATCTCCATAAAAAGCTCTCAAAATTTTCTTGAAGAAACAAGGGAAGAAAGTGAAGAAATTCAAGAAAAAGTTTAAGGAAATTACAAGATTTGGAGGTAATCTTCGATAATCTTAAACTTATAAAGCTTGTTTCTTGTTCTTGAATATCTAGAATAGTTCTAGGGTTTCTTCATTTCTTATATATTGGGGCTTTTTCATTTGGATGATGGATTTGGAGGCTGGATGCATGTGTGAAGTGGGATTGGATGATATTAGTGTAATCTTGATTCAATTTTATTATTTGATGACTTGTTGTCATTCTCGAGTTTTATGACCACTCTTTTAACTGCTAGAATTGTTCTTGAGTTCTTCATAGGTGGTGGCTTTGGTTGGTGTTAATGTTGATATGATTAATGTTGAGAAAATTGGATTTAAAGCATGAAAAATGATACAAAAATCAGATCTGGAAATTCTGTGTTTTTGGTGATGAAAAATATGTTGTATAAATATATTGGATGTGTTTTGGGCATTGGAACAATTGCCAAATATTATTTCGGAGTTGAAATATGCGAAAACGGTGAAAAACGGCGTTACCGGGTGAGTTTCGGGCTTACCGGGTGTCTGCTGTCCAAACAGTGAATTGGCCACTTTTTGGGCAGCCCATGAACTTCCCAAGCACCATTGGAGCTGACCTGGGCAGCCCCCATGTGTGTTGGTTGGTCGGTTTGAACAAAAACGCATTTTATGTCATTTTGCAGAAAAATGTTTTCGTAAAAGTTTCGCGATGTTTCTTAACTATTTATGTCGTTATTGGATATCAAATAAATATGTTTAGGTGAAATATGAACGAATTATTCATATTGGAAATTGAATAATTTCTTCGGCAATTAAAAAAAATTTAAAATTACGATTTCACCCGAACCGTAAACTTCCGCTGTGCCCGCGCCAAAACCCCAACACTTACCTCTTCTGTCCCTTGCCTTTTTCCAAGGGTCTCCCTTAGTGCTCTCTTCATGAGCCTCATCACCGATCTGATGAAGGTATCTTTTTGAAGGCTGAGGCGCTAGAGTTTGAGTTTGGGAGGATTGGATATGTAGTTTTTGGGATTGGCTCGGTTTGGGTTTGTTGGTGGCTTAGGAAGTAGGGGTCAAGTTGTGCATCAGCATCTTTTATTTGACAGATGGGGGAATTAAAGTGGTAACTCAGGAGCGGGCGTTGTTTGGCACACCCTGGGAAGAATGTAAGACGTCCTTTGAAATTTGTAGAGGAGTGAGCATCTTTCTAGACTCATGCAATAAAAAATATACAAGTGTCAGAAACTGAATAAGGAACAGGTCATCAGAAGTAGAATAAGACGGTAGACATCAATAGATAGCAACAAAAAGAATACAAGAATGGTCGGGTAGTCAATATTTACCAGACTGCCTAACTGATGGTGGAGGGTCTATCCACGTCGAGACCAACGAAGTCCAAGGGATGAGATATTGGCTCGAATCGGCTATCCTCTTGCAGTATGATTGGTTCTTTTCCTCATATGGGGTCGACGTTGTGTCATAGTCTTCAGATTCCTCTGACCCCGAGCTGTGCACATTGACTGGCTCGGTCTGACGTGCAGTGGGTGCGAGAGGAGGAATGGTATTGAGGGTGTTGGACAAGAGCTACCAGAGTCTGACATCTCTATAAAGGAACGACCCAATGAGGAAGGTTAGTCAAAATTGCACTTATAATTTTATGGTCATGATTTTATTATCAGTTGAGGCTAAGGTATACTTGGGGTTTTTGTTGAGTCATCCCTACCAAGTGATTAACCATAAAAATATCTAAAACGCCCTAACAATAGTGAAGCATTAAATCTCCAAGCACAACCACAGCCGGAAACACATAAAACCTAAAAACACCCATATTCAACACCAAGACTCAAAAACAGAAGCACATACCCATAAACCCACATCATGAACCTGAAACACACACACACAACAATGAAAACCTAAAGCAAACATCAAACCCAAAACATGCATTCATTAAGGTTCACCATACATCGGTTTCGAATATGAAGTATATTCAATGCAAAGGAAATAAAGAGAGAGTTAAAGGAATGATTACTTGTGTTTTGGAGTTTGAAGTTGAGTGCTTGAAGCTGTTAAAGAAGTTTTGAAGTTGCAGAGGCAGCTGAAGCTTTTGGGAGCTCTTTAAGAAAGATGAATGAAGCGAAAGTGAGGAAAATTGAATAAACGGCCTTTAAATATCATCATATTGAAGTAGGAGTTGGGGATTAATGACACATGTTGGGTCAATCATAACAGTTGGATTCAAGTGGAGGGCTTAGATTGAAGCCACGAGTTCAGTTGATCACAGTTGTCCAGGTTTTGGCACGTGAGTCACAGATGGACTACACTTGACACGTTGGGGAGACAAAGCATAAGATGATTTGATGGATTTGATGGGCATTTAAGGAAAACCATCACATCTTTATCAATACAATTTAGAAACCCTAGAAAAATCTTTTAAATTGGCGGTGAAAGAAAGACAATAGTCACAAAAGGGAATATTTAGCAATATATGCAGCAAATTGACCTGAGGAGTATAGCTTGGGTGAGCGTTTGCAAGAAGCGACAATCTGAGGACATTGGGTCGGTCTGTACCACTATCTTTTATAAAGGTCTCATCATCAACTCACCAACTCGTTAATACCAAGAATTGGGGGACAGCTATTAATGGTGGTTTTCACCTTGAGGAAGATTCAAATATTGAGCAAGGATATGATATAGATTGTATTTAACCCAAAATTACATAATAGAGGCCCAATGGCTCAGAGAGGCTGATGGAGTTTGACAGAAGGACCTGACCTTGTCGTATAAATGAGTTCACGTGAGAGCGAAATGAGTTGATGATGGAGAAAGTTGGCACGCCAACCCGACCTAGAGAAGAAGTGTTGGATTTGGTTTTATTTGAGGATTTACGAAAACTGACACGAGAGGTCTATGCTAGCAACCCGACCTGGCTAATGAAGCTAGAGGGAGCTTTGACAAGTATCATCTGTCTCGGTATGCCAACCCAAGGAACAAAGATGGGATCACAGACCAACCTCTATTGGAGTCATATGATGTCTGCCCTACTTGGAAGTTTGGGCTTCGAGAAGTTTGATGTGACGAAAGTTGGTCAATGGCTCTCCTTGGGAAGGGATCCTACCAGACGGAATAGTATCGAAGTGGTTGAGTTGCAGGTTGTCACACTAACAAAGCGTGTAGCAGTGCCAAAAGGCTGGAATGATGAGTTTTCGCTGACATGGGTGGTTGAGGCAAGTGCTAGTATAATTGTTTGCTGAGTAGTTGGGGAAAATAAGTATGGGGCAATAATGACAAAGTGGCATGAGCTGACATCATGGACGATGAATAGTGAATTTAGGAACCTATATAAAGGGGTTGAAGTCTCAGATTAAAGGATTGACTAATTCTGTATCTCACAACTTTTAGAGAAACTGAGCGTTGAAGGGTTAGTGATAGAGAGAGAAATCAGATCAGCACCCGACCACTTAAGAGATTTATATCGGGCTTATTCTAAGCCTCGATGTGGTTATTTTCGTATTCTTATATTCTACCCCACTCGTAGTTTTGATCGGTCTTGATACCAAACAATAATAAAATACCTCATTTCTCCCGTAGAAATAGGTTGGAGTCATTCTCCACTGAACCAAGTAAACTCTGCGTTTTCTGGTCTGCTTGCTAAATTTATTTTCGGTTCCCTGCTAACTAAATAAATTACTGCTTGAGGAAGGTTTGTTCGAGAGGTCCATTCTCATATTACTCTTGAAATGAGAAACAGTCGTCAAAATTTACCAATATTAATTTATTGAATTAGTAAAATTTCTTAAAGTGATATAAATATTTGAGGTCAAATCCTTCTCACGTAATTAGTACATACGGATCACACAAAGTTTGAGAAGAAGAGAGTGAGGTCTTAAACATAAAATTCCAAATCAATGGTAAAGATACATTATTTAAATCAAAATTTTGGAGAATTCGTGATATTTTTCTTATGAAATTTGATAGGAAAATATAATAATAAATAAAAAAAATAAATAAAAAGTTTCAACCTCCTAAATCATCTAAAGCTTCGAGACTCGAGTCATTTTGATGGGATACTTGGACGCGGCGTCCATCACTTGGTTTCCAACAACATTATTTAATTTTATTTTCAAAAACTAAAATTTATTCAATTTTGTCATTCTTTATGTATGTGGACATGAATATAACCAAAATTTTGGCTGGGCCACACAATTACAAGGTATGATTTTGTTGGACCACATGGACTATGATGTAACTTTATTATTCCCCTTTTATATTGAATGTATACATTACTAACATGCTCTTAAAAGGTACCGCCTAAGTGACATTTGGATTGGCGTTTATATAGATTTTTCAAACAGCCGCTCAATGCGACCACAGATGGCGTTTAGGTATTTTAAATTATGACATTTTATATATAAAAAAAATTCTGCATGTTTTATCTATCAATCCGTCTTTTAATTGATCAAAGATTTGTTTGAGTGGCGTATAATTGCATTTGAACAAATTGGACTATTAAAATACTTTGTCCCGCCTATCATCTTTGACAACAAAGCCTCATTCATGAAGTAAATAGTTCAAATTTTTTATACCATTTTAGCGGAATTGACATTATCATACTTGGTGGAATTATTCATATACATACATGTATGTATATACACGTGGCCTTTCATGACTCTCGATGCTTACCCGAGTCTTTTATTACGTCATTTCCAAATGAAAATGGTCCCTATTAATGGTTACAAATGTGGAAATTGCGATGCGACAAATAGAAAACGTCACATTTTGTTGGTTTTCATAAGCTCTCTTCGATGTATATCTAAGCTTGAAATGTCTTAAACGGCTCATCTAGCAACTTGATTCACGAATCTATTATTTATTTGCCGTACGTGAGACTAGACTGACTAGTTGCAGTAAAATCTGAAAATTACAGAAGATAGTAGACGATTTCTCCAAATTACTAGTTAATAAATTACGAAAGTGAGAGAGTTGTTGTTGATTTGTGATTGAATAATAACAACCAATCACACTCTTTTATTTTAGAATTGTGTGATGCAAAATAATAAAGAAGAAGATTATTATAACTATATATTCATTGTTTTACAATATGGGTATCTATAGAATTGAAGAGTCTCATCTAATATACATCTTTTATCACCCAATAGATATAATTTTTCATTTTAAAATTGTAAAATATTTTTTGGGAATCACACT
This sequence comes from Zanthoxylum bungeanum, assembly GCA_019454045.1. Lineage (NCBI taxonomy): Eukaryota > Viridiplantae > Streptophyta > Magnoliopsida > Sapindales > Rutaceae > Zanthoxylum > Zanthoxylum bungeanum. Next base: position 26,250 of record SKCR01033155.1, read on the forward strand.
TTGCTTGATGTAGACTTGTGGATGATTCGTTCGAACGACTATTCGATGTGAATTTTCATATATTTTTACAAGTCAATTTCCTATTCAGGTCGAACCCCAATATACCAATATAAAATAATATTTCCAAAACCATTATATTTAGAAAATATTCAATAATAAGATGCTATATATGCATGCATTATTCTATGGTGTTAATTCATTTTATCTCTTGTTATCTATTTCGCATTCGATGGTATTATTTTTAATGTCCGTTTATCATATTATGTTTAGAATCTTTAGACACATATACGATATACCTAGTGGTGGAATTATAATTTTGAGAATCAAAATGCATAAATCTAGACTATATTATAAAATTAGTTTAACTATTATTCATTGGGGGCCTGGTGTCTTCGAGATGAAAACCATATTCATCTTATGGATGTATCTACTCATTCATCACTAGAAAATGACCTCCCTTGACTTGCCATTAGCGTCTCTTTCTTTTTTCTGAGTTCTTTGACATAGTTCTATAGCGTCCTATTATGATCTATTTGTTCACCTGTGTTGGTTTGGGGGGTACGGTCAGTTCACCAGAAGGATCACCCTTCTAATTCGAAATTTCTAACTTTATTGACTATCATAGGTTCACAATAATGTAGTTATACAAATTGACTCGCGACTATGAAAAAAAGAGATAATGACAAAGGCCATCATGGATACCATCGACTTAAATATTCTATAATCGAAAAACTATTTTATCCGAAATTAATATCCAAACTGATATCCAAATAGACAAAATTTAAAATGACGTTGTTTTGAATTTTGCCTAACGTTTTGAATTTTACATATTCGGACAGTAATTTCGGATAAAGTAACAATACTCATTCTTAAAATCGAGGAGGTCATCGTAAAATATACATAGGGATTGATAAAACTTCAATTTGGTCTCGTAATCTTTTATGATTTTTTCTTTTGCCGGGCAATTTTAGACCTACACAAAATTCCGCCCCTACATATACCTACTTAAATTTATCACATAATTGAGTTGATTAAATTCAACTTTTGCGCTGAAGACAAATTGTGTGTAATCCAAAGAATTAGGTTGAGCCGTGTTGTGTTTATATGCTTCAACAACCCAAAAACTCACCTTCGAACTGTCAAGATATTTGTCTTTGTACCCTTTCATTATGCGATGGAAACATTTTTTTTTAAAAAAAATCTCCTAATTTATATTATTTCCGTGCCTATTTGGAGGCCCCATTAAATCATGGTCCCTAGGCGAGTTTATATTTTCGATTTCATTTTTTGAGTGAGTCTCATCTATTAGCTCACCACCTAAATTCATTCCTATTTTTCAAATGTATTAATGAGTTTTAAATTCAAGATCTTACTCTTAAAATGAAAGCTTAAGACCAACAGAGATAGCAAGTGATGATATCATTAAACATGAAATGAGAGGATATAATTTAATCAAAATTCTTAATCCTACCAAAAGTGTATGCTACTTGTCTATGCAATAATATCCACAAACTACTATTAAAATTTAGGTTTATTCTACCTCTTATCTTTAAAAAAAAAAAAAAAAAAAGCAAATAATAAATAAAGATAAAGATAATGACGTCAAAAAAGTGACATAAATTGGAATGATATGGTACCTAAATACTACTATTTCACATCATAATTTGAAAATGATTTTTTTTTTTCCAAAAATCTGTGCCATTCATCCGAGGCTGGCCTTTGATGATAGTAAGAGGGCATTGATTGGGTCATTTTCTAGATTTTGTAGTCAACAATTTACAATGAAAATTGCTCACGGCAATGCCAAATTTGAGTATGAAGTGAAATTATTTCATTGGTGGAAGAAAAAGCTTAGAGATAGAGACCAATAGAAAAATGTCTTAGTATTAAATTCAATCCTCCATTTATTTTTTATTTTTTTTTTTTTTTTTTTTTTTTTGAAATCGTTGGAAACTCCGCCACCAAACCACCCATTCTGGGCCGCGGCGCAGGTAAAACCCCCGGCTTGCCCCAGGCTCTTACAAGAAGTTGCACCCCCTGGATTCGAACCCAGAACCTCAAAGTGAGATTCTGGACCCTTCACCACCAAGCCTCCATTGGTATAAGCTTTTTAAATAAAATTTCTCTAAATAAAACTTGTCGATAAAACTTTTAGTAAACGTTTTTAATTATTTGATTACTTATAAGAATTTTTATTAAAAGTTGTAAAATTATTTTTAAAAGTGATATTATGAAAAAAAAAAAATTGAATAAAATAATGGAATTATATACAATTTAATTCTTGAAATTAAAAAAAAAAAAAAAACATTATAACCTATATTCCCAGAAACTCAAAATCATTAGAGACAATAATTTTTTTAATCGCCAAAAGTTCTACTTCAATTACAAATCAACAAAATAAAAATTGAAAAGAGTTTGTTTTTGTTTTTGTTTTTTGTTTTTTTTTTTTTTGTTTTTTGTTTTTTGTTTTTTTTTTTTGTTTTTTTTTTTTTTTACATTAAAAAACTCTTTTAATCATTAGAAAAATCATACCAAACATACAATTATACAAATTCAACATACACTACAAGAATTATGGCTTTTAGCGTCCAAATATTTAGCGTCGAATAATGTTTCGACGCTAAAAGTGAGCTTTAGCGTCGAAAATGATTTTGGACGCTATATGTCATATTTTTAGCGACGGAATAAAATTTCGACGCAAAATATTAATGTTTTAGCGTCGAAAATATTTTTCGACGCTAAAAACAGAACTTTCACGTCGAATACTATTCGACGCTGAATAATTAAATTATTGCAATAATTTTTGGCGCAAAATATTACACTTTTAGCGTCGAAAAAAGGTGTCGACGCCAAAAATATACTTGTCGCGTCGAACATATATCGTCGCTAAAGGTTTATAAAGTTTCCACCGACAAATCCCTGACTCTTCGCGTCTAAATTAAATTCGACGCTAACTTTTTCATTTTTAGCGTCGCAAAAAAACGGTTTCGACGCTAATAACGACACAATGAGCGTCGAATTTGAATATTCGACGCCAACAATAATACTTTTAGCGTCGAAAATATGTTCGACGCTAAAGAGTTATGAAGCTCCCACCGACAGATCCTTGATTCTTTCGCGTCTAAATTAAATTCGACACTAATTGTTAATATTTAGCGTCGAAAAAAAGGTTTCGACGCTAAAAACATCAACAATTCGCGTCGAATTGGTTTATTCGACGCTAAAAATAGATTAAAATGCAGATGGTCACCAACCCTTCTCCCCCTCTGTTTTTTCTCTCATTCTCTTCATTTTCATCCTCTGAAATCTGAGAATTTCTCCTTTACAGCCTCACATCTCTCCTAAAAATTTTCAATAAAATTATAATAAATTTCCGATAAGGTAATTATTCTTTCATATTTCTTTATTATTTTCAATTTTTATGATTATATGTGTTGTTTATATGTTGTTTGTTAGTGATTTATGATTCATATATGTAGAGTAAGTATATTAATTAATAAAATATAATTTTTTTTGTAAACTATTTAATTTATCAACCAAATATATATATATATGCTTAAATTAAGTATTACTGAATTAGTAATGTTGATTACTGTAAAATGATATCTAATAATTATATTATTATATTTAGGTATTCTGCTGAAATGGATAGAAATTGGATGAGCGCTCTGGATAGATTGAGTGTTAAATATCGTAATGGAGTGTATGAGTTTATGGAAGTCGCAAAGCAACACATTGATGCAGAAGGTCGTGTTCGTTGTCCATGTGCAAATTGTTTGAATAGGAAAAGGAAGCGGTTAGATGAAGTTCATAATCATTTATACATGCCAGGAATGTCACCAACTTACCGTACGTGGATTTATCACGGTGAGCAGTATCATTCTCAGTCACGGTTTTATGATGTCGGCGAAGGGAGCAGTAGTTACAATCAACCTGCAAACGACGAGATCGCCGATATTTTGCATGACTTACAAGGTCCACAACTTGGTCATAGTGTTAGTGGCGACATGCCAGTGTTAAGTGGAAATGATCAAAATTTATTTAGTGAACTACTTGATGAGGCAAAAAAAATTCCATTCGAAGGTGCTGGAATGTCGATCTTGAATTTCGTTGTGAAATTATTACACATTAAAGTGATCAACAGAATGACCAACAAAAGTATCGATATGATGTTAGAGTTACTGGCCCAAATGTTACCGGTTGGAAGCGAATTGCCTAAGTCGTACTACGAGGCAAAGAAAATGTTGCGTGATCTGGGAATGGGGTATGAATCCATTCATGCTTGTAAGTTTGATTGTGTATTATTTCGTGCCGAGTATGAATCACTTGAACATTGTCCGATATGTGGTGAAAGTCGGTACAAAGTCCGTGGTATGGGGAAGAAAGTGCCTCAAAAGATATTGCGATATTTCCCTTTAACGCCCAGGCTGCAGAGATTGTTCATGTCACGACACACAGCGACTGATATGATGTGGCATCATGAAAAGAGGATCGGTGCGGAGGGCATACTTAGACATCCTGCGGACGGAACCGAATGGAAGGAATTTGATGACATGTACCCCCGTTTCACTGAGGACCCCCGTAATGTCAGGTTAGGTATTGCCTCTGATGGTTTTAACCCATTTGGGAATATGTAAAACTCTTATAGCATCTGGCCCGTTATTGTCATTCCATATAACTTACCTCCATGGAAATGTATGAAGGATCCGTTCATGTTTATGTCATTGTTTATCCCTGGTCCACGTTCACCTGGTAAAGATATAAATATTTACTTGAGACCATTGATCGAGGAGTTACAAACATTATGGAATGTGGGTGTGCATACCTATGATGCAGCTTCAGAGCAGTATTTTCAGATGCATGCCGCATTATTATGGACCATTAATGATTTTCCAGCCTATGGTTCATTATCTGGATGGAGCACTAAGGGATACATGGCATGTCCAGTTTGTGCGGATCATACACCTTCGCAACGATTACGGAATAAAATCGGATACACGGGGCACAGGAGATTTCTTGAGTCGAGTCATCCTTGGCGGAGGAGTAAATTATTTAACGGGCAACATGAACCTCAGAGTAAGCCCAATCGATTGTTTGCATTTGACATACTTTGCCAACATCAACATCTCAAAGACAGCACACCAGGTAAACATCCTAATAATAGAGATAAAAATCGAAAACGGTTACCTGAAGAGTTGAATTGGACAGGAAAAAGTATTTTCTTTGAGTTAGAATATTGGGGGACTCTGAGTTTGCGACATAATTTGGATGTAATGCATATAGAGAAAAATATTTGTGAGAGTGTAGTGGGTACACTATTCAATATTCCGGGTAAGACAAAAGACACTGTAAATGCTAGATTGGACCTACAAGATCTTAGAATTCGCAGTGAATTGCATTTACAAGACTCCTCTCGAGGTTTTATTAAGCCTCCTGCTAGTTATGTGCTCAATCAATCGGAGAGAAAATCATTCTGTGATTGGCTGAAAATGGTTAAATTCCCTGATAATTATGCATCCAATATTGGGCGTTGGGTCAGAGATGATACAATAACGGGATTAAAGAGTCACGATTGTCATGTGCTGCTCGAGATTCTCCTTCCTGTTGGCATTCGACCTTATCTCCCCCCGAATGTATGCGACGCCGTACTTGATCTATGTGGCTTCTTTAAACAATTGTGTCAGAGGACATTAAGCACATCTGTTATTGACGACCTTGAGCGAGGAATCGTGATAATCCTATGCAAGCTGGAGCGAATTTTGCCACCCGCTTTCTTTGATGTCATGGTACATCTGGCTGTGCATTTACCGATGAAGCTAGAAAGGGAGGTCTTGTCCATTACAGATGGATGTATCCCATTGAGAGGTACTATATATATATATATATATACAGTTTTATATAAGAAAATTTGTAACCATTTTTTTGTGCATAGAATTTAGTGTTAATGCAAACTTGTTGTCATATCTGCAGAGCTTTGGGAGATTACAAACAATATGTCAAAAACAAGGCACGACCTGAAGGTTCAATAGCTGAAGCTGTTATAATAAATGAAGCAATAACATTTTGTTCGATGTACATGCAGAATATTGAAACTCATTTCAATCGTCGGCCACGAAACTACGATGGAGATGCAAGTAATAGCCAAGAGATCACAGTGTTCCGTCAAAATTACAGACCATTTGGGGCAGTAGGTGTCAAATTACTAACCCGTCAGGAAGTTCAACGTGCGCATTGGTTTATATTGAGTAATTGTGATGAAGTGCAACCGTATTTAATGTAAGTTTTTCTGGTGCATCATTACTGAATTTTTTCCATACATTAACCGTGATAATTTATTGTAGGCAACATCTAACAATGCTACAAATTGCTGGTGACCATAATGTTGATGAAACCCACAAAAAAGAATTTCCTAAATGGTTTGAGACAACTGTAAGTTATAATATTTTATATTTATTTTGATCCTAACATTAGACATTTCAGTTTGTTATATTAACACATATATTTCATTGTCAGATTATTAATCAAGTGGAAAATGGTCAATTGGACTCGCAATCCTCGTTGGTTTCTTTGGCTTATGGGCCTCAAATGCAGGCGTATGAGTACAGTGGGTGTATTGTCAACGGAGTTAGATTTCATACCGAACAGCGAGATGTTAATCATGTGACTCAAAATTCTGGAATTGTAGTCCAAGAAGAACACGGCTCAGATGTAATTGACTTCTACGGCGTATTGCAATCGGTCATTGAGTTCATATATCGACCCAGACGACATACTGTGCTATTCCAATGTAAGTGGTTTGACACTAATGCCAGAAAGAGGAGAATTCAAGTTAGTAATCATCTCACGTCAATTAATGTTCAACGTTGTTGGTACAAGAATGATGATTGTTGATGATTATTGTTGATGATGATGATTGTTGATTATTGTTGATGATGATGAATGTTGATGATGATGATGCTTGTTTATGATGATGCTTGTTGATGATGCTTGTTGATGATGATTGTTGTTGATGATTGTTGATGATTGTTGATGATTTTGTTGATGATTGTTGATGATTATTGTTGATGCTTGATGATGATTTTGTCGAAATTAGAGGGACAAATATGATAATGAATGAAGGATGAGTTTGCGACGAATTAAAGGGACGGGGACTGGCAGAATTCTGGGCAGAACAGGCAGCCCCCGATTGTTTTCCGTTTAACTTCGTGTTTTGGAATGTTTGTATGTGTTTTGGAATTCGAAAGTTCATATAGTATATATAGTATGTGTTTTGGAATGTTTGTATGTGTTTTGGAATTCGAAAGTTCATATATTATAGTATGTGTTTTGGAATGTTTGTATGTGTTTTGGAATTCGAAACTTACGAAAGTGAGCATTCGATGTGATAAGCGCTTTTGTTAAGTTGTATTGACTTGTATGGATATGTATGTATATGTATAAGAACTTTGGAATTTGATGACGCTAATGCGACGGGTTTTGCAGATGGCACCGGGCAATCGCAAACGGGCTACCGCGACTCCATCTACATCAGCAAGGGCAACTGGCCCTGGTGATTTCTCTGCTAGCACAGGTGAGTCCAGTACAGTGAAGGGTCGAGGACGCACCTGTGGCCTGGGGTTGGCTAAGTACGTTAAGGCTCACGGCCGTATTCGGATAGAGATATCAGATGATGGACACACTCAAGTCGGACAACATAATTCAGCGTTAATACAGCCATAGGAGCTACAGCTCGATATGAAGCTCCCCAAAACTACGTATCTTGGAGAAAGATACCGTTGGAGACAAAATGAACCAGCTATTCCCTTCGCTACTTGTAAGTTTTCGATATTGTTTGTTATTTAACATTTTTATTTGATACTTATTTTTACTCGAATTTTCATGTAGGAATGGTTCGACTTCGATCTGACCCAAGTGAATGTCCAACAATATATTGACTACCACATGGGGAAAAGTTATAAAGATTATAGAACAAAAGTCCTGAAACCAATATTCGACGAACATGGACCTTCAAATGCTCCACAACACAAGCCTGATTTTATAGAGGAACAAGATTGGACATTCTTATGTGAGCTTTGGTCTAGCAAAAAACACGAGGTAAATTTTGAAATAAACGGAAATTTATAATTGTCTTTGTTTTCGGTACTTACAGTGTTGGTGAATACAGGATAAATGTCACGCAAATGCGGAAAATCGAAGTCACTTGCGTTTTAACCACCGTGCAGGTTCGAAGCCATTTATCCAACATCGTGCCGAACATTCTGAGGTAAATATATCCTAACGTAAAATTTAACAGTTAATTGTTTTTACTATCTGGAATAATATTGAATTTATTTTATGTTTATAACAGAGTAACACAGGTGAGGTGCAATCATTTCCAGATTTTTTCAGTGTGACGCATTACAATGACAAGAATAAATGGATAAATGAAGAAGCCCAACGCTGCTATGTAAGTTTCAGTTTTTAAAATAAAATAATTAATATTATATATGTTAAATTTTTTTCTCAAATTCTAATATTAACTTATTTTTTGAAACAGAACGAAATGCTGGAACTCCAACATCAAACTCAGGAGACAGGGACCGACCCCATACCAGATGAGCAGCTGTCGCAATTGGTTTTCAAGAATCAGACAGCTTACAACGTTGGTCTTGGCACTCGTAAGAAGCCAACGTCATCTGCACGCAATAGTGGTAATTCGGACAATGTATCTCTTTCAGACGAGTTAGCCAGCACCCGAGACGAGCTGCAACAGACTAAGGAGAAGCTACAACAGGTCACGGTGGACCACGAGAAGAAGATGGAGCAGTTGGAACAGCAACTGCTGGCTTTCCGTCAGATGTTCGAGGCCTCAATGAGTCATGGTGCATCGGGCTCGAGCGTCCCTCCATCACAGTAGCAATTAATTTTATATTTGGTTTTGTATAAACATTTTGAACAAATAAATTTAATATAATATTTCTTTTTTCTAAAACAAATTTCAATATAATATTTCGTCATTAATTACATTTTTTTTCAACTAAATTAAATATTTTAGACCAAAAAATAAGTAAATTACTAATTTTTTAAAAAATAAATTTTTACTTTTAGCGTCGAATATTTCGACGCTAATAGTATCAAAAATGGCCGCTGTAAGCGTACATATAATACTTTTTTAATATACGTTAGCCTCGACAAGTTTCGACGCTAAAAGTCACTTTTAGCGTTGAAACGTTTCGACGCTAATAGTAACAAAAAAATGGTCGCTGTAAGCTTACATATCATACTTTTTTAATATACTTTAGCGTCGACACCTTTCGACGCTAAAAGTTTGAATTTTTGCGTCGATATATTGCGTCGCCAAATATACAATATAGCGTCGAACAATTTACTTTAGCGTCGAAATAAATTGGACGCAGAATACTGTTTTTTAGCGTCGCAGTTAATTATTTCGACGCTAAAAGTGGTTTTCGTCGACATTTTATCGTCCATTGTTTGCGTCTAATTTTTTCGACGCTAAATATAATTTGCGTCGAAATCTTAACTTATGGCGTCGAAACAATTCGACGCTAAATGGTCTAATTCTTGTAGTGATATCAGGAATCAAATATCAACTATGCATATTTGATTATTGATGTTTGTCGTATTTTGTCAATAATTTGGTCTAAATGAGATGATTAACCTAACCATAATTTAATTCAAACTATATGCTCTCTCTTATTTTGTCCATATTTTATTGTTTCTTGTTTTCCTATGATATTCTTTGATACTGAATCAGTCTCTTACCATATTTTATGGTTAATAATTTTATTTAGGGTTAGTTTCTTTTTACTCATGTTTAGATTATCTTCAATTCGTCCTCCAACATGTTGAAAAAATTAAGATAAAAAAATTTGATAAAAAATTATATCAATGTAACTTTTATTTTACTATATCCGGTGCGTCCGTATTTTTAATAAGTTGATGGTAGATTGAAGATAGTTAAAATATCTGGAGGATAAAATATAATTAACATTTATCATTTGTGTAGTTAAATATGTGTCATTAAACAAAATTTAACATGTTAAACTAATCTTAGTCACTCCAAAACCAGAACACAACAATGGAATCAATTATACACTAACATGTCAAATTTAATATAAACCATTAGACTTTAGAAAAACCTGGAAAGGTAAATGATAAAACAGAATCCAAGTTGAGTTGCCTCTATCCTTAAGAACTTATTAGCCCCATCTCGGTGCTCTACGTATGTTTTTGTAGCTAACGTTCTCTCATGATTACTTGGATGCTTCTTATAGAATGGGTACTCATTTAACAAGAACTTGAACAAGGAAATGGAGGAAACTCTCTTTGAAGAAGACTCTCTAAAACAAATGGAATGCTTATTTGTTTTTTTGGATGCTAGAATGAATCCCCCCAATGCCTATTTATATAGGCATGAAAGGGTACATTTGAGGTACCTTTGGTTTGGGGTGTAACCCTCCTAAGGGTTATACCATTTTCCTTATGTCTTTTGAAGCCTAGGGACCCATCCTTCTAATTTAGAGGAAATGTCCCTTCATCATTGTGTCTTTCCCATAAGACACTACTTAAGGAACGTGTCTCTCCAACACTTAAACTATATATATTTAGAGAATTTATAATAATTTATTTTTGTTAAGTTTTTGAGTTTGGTAATTCAATATGGCTATTTGGTTATAAGGCTCAGTTTGGTACGGCTTCTTGAATAGAGCTTTTGAAAGTAGAGTTTTTCTTAATAGAACTTTTGATAAAAAAAAAACTGTTGAGTGCTTGGTTGTCAATTAAAAAAGCTCTTTTGAATTATTAGATTGTTTGATTGTACAATATTAAAAGTGCTTTTATGTAATGAAATTACAAAAATAAATATATGTAATAAGTTATTTTATAATCATTCAACTAGAAAATAATGATATTGCTTAATAAATTGAAATACTTTGTAATCATATATATGTTAGTGTTCCTAGAACATGTCAAGGATCTCTAATCATGATATGTGTGTGAATACTCAAAGAAGTTGCGGAAAAACTTACAATGATCGGATTGATAGAAGTATGAAGTTCAAAAGTTTTGATGTTGGTGAAGAGCTCCAAGTCCTTTCTTTGTGTTCCAAACTCTAAGATTGGTTTCCCTAACACCTTGTTTGACTCCTTGATTGTGCTAGCTTGAAGAAAATTTGCAACAAAAATTCTAAGTAGAGAAAGGAAGCTCACGGCATTGCTTGGAAAAAAAGGGAGAGAGAGTTTTTCTTTTTGAGTTATGTATTTGATTTTCAAAAAATCAATTATCATTTACCAAAAAATCAAGTTGGTATATGTCATTCCAAATGACAAAGTGTGTTGGATTTTAATTGAGTGAAAAATAAGCAATCCCAGATTTACACTCAACTTTAACAACTTCCATCACTAGTCAAACTAGTTGATGTAAATCAAGTGGATCCCACCACTTGTAAATTCCAAATTTAAGTCGAACAATCCAAATTGCAACTTCGCTCGGACCCGGGTTCGTTTAAGTCTGAATTAATGAATTTGTCGTTGCGACATTATTATTAAAGTCCCTTACAAATTAATTCTAAATTAATTCGTTTGCCCGAATTAAAATCCAATTTTAATTCCGCATTGAAATCTAATTTCAATTAATATGTCGAATATATTATTTAATCGATTAATTCCAAATTAATCGTTCTCTCTCTTCTAATCGAATTTTATCCCAGATAAATTATTGCCGTAATTAATCCTAGATTAATTCTGTTCGAGTCAAACGTCATCGGTGAATCTTTGGGAAGCGACACATGAGATTCCTGGATATGGTGGCAGTAAATCCGGTCGTCGGACTATCCTAACACGTGCGTACCCCGTACCACGTTCTTACCGATTTACAAGACATGGTTGGCTTCAAGCAAAGCATCGTGCCTACCCAATTCTCCAGAAATATTCTTTTAAGGAATGCATAATCTTTATCAAGCGTAGTATACTAAGTATTGCTTATTACGATCCAGTATCGGATGTCACATGCTAGGCCTGGGGCTGGAATTATGTCTGCCCCGTACGAAGCATATATCGGATCACTAGGAACTAGTCTCTTTAATCGGATAATCATGACCTTGTCATATTATCCCGATAGTTGCAACATATTAGAGTACTAGTTCTGTATCCCTACGTGATCATCATCTCCATATGACTGAAGTGACACTTCCATCTTGACATCACACCCAATACACTACGATTCTCAATAAACCCAGAATAAGCGTACACAGAACCTGTTAAAGCCTCGGACGACCAAAACCAAAGCATACTGATTGTCGCAAGTATTAGCGATGAAAGTCTCAAGTTAAGACCAAATACACCTACCCTGATTCGGATTCCCATAGACACATAGTTATACTACCAATGGGATTATGAGCGGTCTATCCAGAGCGAAGCTGTTTTTGTATCATCGGCAAACAGATCCTCCTATTACACTTGCATGAGTATCCAATAACCAAATATATGAGAACTATGTTGTTACGCTTCCATAACGCGCACAAGTGAAATACTAGTCTATTTTGCATTATCGATGTCCAGTTTCGATAATACTACGACTATGGATATTTAATGATTAAACCTTACGTGGATTAATATTGTCTCATATCTAATTAATCCGGAACTAATCATAAGAATTTTTATCATTTATATATATTCTCTAATTACAAAATGATAAAATAGCAATTTCCTTTGTCACATAGTTAATTTGTACAAAAACCATAATGTCTTTTACAAATAGTGATATTATGGGTCATAATTGTCCAACAATCTCCCACTTGGCCTATAGCCAATCACTCAAGTATCTAACACCTGAATTATGTACATGTCGCTCAAACTTTTGCTGAGAAATGGCCTTCGTCAGTGGATCTGCAATGTTGCCATCTGATGCGACCTTCTCGATCTTCACATCGCCACGATGTATGATCTAACGAATCAGATGGAAACTTCGAAGTACATGCTTGGATCGTTGATGAGACTGCGGTTCCTTAGCCTGTGTTATAGCCCCGTTATTATCATAATATAAAGGAACGGGCTCAGCTGCTAACGGAACTACTCCTAATCCAATTAGGAATTTACGGATCCAAACTGCCTCTTTTGCTGCCTCAGCTGCAGTGATATATTCTGCTTCTGTTGTTTAATCGGCAACAGTCTCCTGCTTGGGAGATTTCCAGCTCACTACTCCGTTGTTCAAATAAAATATGTACCCGGATTGCGACTTACAGTCGTCTTTATTGGTTTGGAAACTTGCATCGGTAAACTCAGTTACCTCAAGTTCTCCATCTCCATAGATTAAGAAAGCATCTTTAGTTCGTCTAAGATACTTAAGGATGTTCTTAACCGTAACCTAGTGACCATCACCTGGATCGGCTTGATAGCGACTACACATGCTCAAAGCATACGAGACATCAGGTCTTGTACATATCATGGCATACATGATCGATCCAACTACTGAAGCGAACGAGATCCGACTCATGTTGTCTCTCTCATCTTGAGTTTTATGACACATGTCCTTAGATAGAGAGACGACATATGACACTGGCAACAGTTCCCTCTTAGACTGATCCATGTTGAATCTCTTCAACACTTTGTCAATATACGAGCTCTGGGAGAGTCCAAGCATATTTCTAGATCTATCCCGATAGATTCTTATTCCCATAATAAAAGCTGTTTCTCTCAGATCTTTCATGGAGAATTTTAATGAAAGCCAAGCTTTCACCGATTGTAGCATGGGAATTTCATTAACAAGAAGCAATACATCATCTACGTAAAGGACAATGAATGTCAGTGCGCTCCCACTAACCTTCTTATATACACAATGATCATCTTCGTTTTGAAAGAAATCATATTCTTTTATGATCTCATCAAAACGTTGGTTCCAAGAACGCGATGTTTGCTTCAATCCATAAATGGATTATTTAACTTGGAAACCTTGTTTGCATGTTTTGGTACGACAAAACCGTCAGGCTGTTGCATATAAACATCCTCCAAAAAGTTTCTGTTAAGGAAAATGGTTTTGACGTACATCTGTCATATTTCATAATCGAAATATACAGCAATAGCAAGCATTATCCGAATGGATTTAATCATGGAAACATGTGAAAAAGTTTCATCGTAATCGACACCATGTCGTTAACGATACTCTTTCGCTACAAGACTAACTTTGTACATTTGTATGTTGCCATCCATGTCAGTCTTCTTCTTGAAGACCCATTTACAACCAATAGGCTTTACGCCTTCTGGTGCATCAACCAGTGTCCAAACTTGGTTGGTATACATGGAATCCATTTCAGACTTCATGGCATCTTTCTATAAAGCGGAGTCGATACATTGTATCGCTTCCTCATACGCAGCTAGCTCATTATCCTCAATAAGATTAATATCTACGTGAGGTGAGATCAGAAACCCATACCTCTCAGGTTATTTTCTGACTCTCTCCGACCTACGCGGTTCTTGTGTATTAGAAGATTATGGTACAGTCTCATCTCTGATGAACTGTTCGTGTTCCGTTAAGGAATCGGTGCCTTGAACAGTATCACTCTAATTTTCATTGAGTTCTACTTTCCTCCCACTTACCACTGCATTTAGGAAAACCTTTTCGAGGAAAACCGCATATAGAGTAACAAATGCCTTGTTATCTTGTAGGTGGTAGAAGTAATATCTTTTGGTTTCCCTATGATAACCTACAAATAGGCACTTATCCGATTTGGGTTCTAGTTTGGTACCATCCAAACGTTTAACGTATGCCCAACATCCCCAAATCTTCAGGAATGAGAAACCCGATTTCTTTCATGTCCATATTTCATATGGAGTCCGTTGAACAGACTTTGACGGAACCTTATTCAAAATAAGTATTGCACTGTTCAATGCATATCCCCAGAAGGAAATTGGTAGCTCTGTGCGACTCATCATAGATCTTACCATGTCCAACAAAGTTCGGTTTCTCTGTTCGGACACACCGTTTAATTGAGGTGTTCCGAGAGGAGTCCACTGTGAAAGAATACCATACTCTTTCAAGTAATCGAGAAACTCATTGCTTAAGTATTCTCCACCATGGTCCGACCGCAATATCTTAATACTTTTGACGGTCGGTTTTTCTACTTCGTGTCGAAACTCTTTGAATTTCTCAAAAGTTTCCGACTTGTGTCTCATAAGATACACATAACCATAACGCGATGCATCATCTGTAAAGGTTACGAAGTATTCATATCCACCTCTAGCCTGGCTAGACATGGGCCCACATACGTCACTATGAACAAGGACTAACAGTTCGGTGGCATGTGCATATTAACCGCTAAAAGTTGTTTTAGGCATTTTTCCTAATAAACAAGATTCGCAGACGTTATATGAATTTGGATCAAATCCGTCCAAGTATCCACTCTTCGAAAGTGTGGATATACGAGTCTTGTTAATGTGTCCCAGACGATAATGCCACATATAAGTTTCATCTTTGTTACTTAATTTAAGCCTTTTGTTTGTCATTTTATATGTTTGAGATTGATTTATATTCAAAATATAAAGACCATTATTAATATCAGCACTACATATCTCAAAATCATTTTTATAAACAAAACACCTGGTGTTTCTGAATACAAAGTATACCCACATTGGGTTAAACAAGATACAGATATAATATTTCTAGTCAAACTAGGTACACAATAGCAGTCTGATAAAGTAAGTACATGCCCCGAGGGCAGTTCCAAAATGTAGGTCCCAACAGCCAAAACAGCGACTCTAGTCCCATTTCCAACTCGGAGGTCGATCTCTCCTGAAACCAGTCTCATGCTAATCTGCAGATCCTGCACATCAGTACATATATGAGTACCACAACCAGAATCAAAAATCCATTTTTAAAACTAGAAGTAGACATGGTTATTTCAATAACAAACATACATGAAGCCGGTGCCTTTCCCACTTTCACTTCCTTCATGTGCGCCTTGCACTCACGGCAGTCACGCTTCCAGTGACCCCGTTTGCCACACTGTAGATAGACATCTTGGGATTTGTCATTTGCCTTCCTAGAAGACTTTGATGATTTGGCCTTGCCCTTTCTCTTCTTCTTCTTCTTCTTCTTCACACCTCCAGTAGCCTTCGGCCAAGCCTTGGCATTCTGAGATGTCGAAGCGAAGCGCGTCTCGCGCTTCTTGCCCTTTAAAAGTTCTTTTTCCGCCTCTTTCAGCATTACCATCAACTCTCCAAGAGTCTTCTCTTGGTTCATCATATTGTAGTTCATGATTAACCCACTTCAGCTGTCAGGAAGAGACTGTAAGATCAAATCTATTGAAGTCTCAGCCTCATAGGTTATGCCTAGCTGACCCAGCTGTTCGATGTCTGCAATCATCTGCAACACATGATGCTCAACAGATGTACCCTCTGACATACGAGAGCGAAAGAGCTTCTTCTGTAACTCATACTTCTGCGATATAAGGTTAGATCGGTGAAGGTCCCTCAATGTCAACATCATTTCATAGGGATCCAATCCCTTGTTTTGACGATGAAATTGTGGGGTCATTACAGCAAGCATGACGGATTGAGCAATTGAGTTGTCATCACTGTGAGTCTTCCAAAGCTCAAGTGGCTGCTCAATTTCGGGCTTAGGCCCGAGAGGTCTCTCTATCGTATAGAGCATCTTCTCAGCTTCCAGGACAATCCTGAGGTTCATATCATAGTCAGGAAAGTTCGCACCATTAAAGATATTTTCGCCCATGATAATGTCTCTAACGTTGATCTTTCTGGCCATCTTAATTGTAATAGTCTAACTATTCAATTAACGATTACGGGTACAGTCCAACTGTTAAAAGAAAATAATAAAATATTAGTCCAACTAATATAAATATATAAAATGATGAAAATAATTTGAAAACGCGTATTTGGCAAGTATCTAAACGAAATTACAAATTCAATACTGGCCTCCCACTATTTTTCGGCGAGCCTCTAACCCTATGTTGAGTACTCGGAAAACCTAGGTTCCTAGTGGGCTAGGATACCGTTAAATAACACACAACCTTGACTTTGGCCAACAAGCTGTATGATATTTAACTAGGTAGATCTCTAAGATCAATTGGATCTCATCCAATTCCTAGATCCGGTAGGTGGACCTCCAAGTCCGAAACATATATACAATATATATGTCAATATATCCAATATATTTCCTAACATTTTCCTCTGAATCAACTAAGCGTTGGCTTTGACTCAACAAGCTTAATGATTCCAGTTAAGCGAGACCCATTGACAGTGGGAAAGCTTCGTAATCCACGTCGATGAACTAGAAGTGACCTTGATTTTGGCCAACAAGTCACAACCGCCCAAGACATGCGATATGGAATAAAACTTTCATGGTTCAAACACATCCGCGATGGATATTGATCTTGACTTTAGCCAAGAAACCAATGCCAATCTTGGATCTTGAGAGAGAACCACTCAATGGAAGGAAATCGCTTAATATTGTATTGAGGGTTTTTCGCGTAAATTGGCAACCAATTTATTATCTTTGATTAGGTCTCATCATACACCCTTAAGTATGCATTCTAAAAGCATAATAAGGCTCGAAATTAATAATAATGATATGCGGATGGATATTTAACAAATTATTCCTAGAACAAATCTCTATATTTCCACTCTCCCGCTAGCACTATTCTAACTTCTACCCAATTACATAATACAATAAAGAAACCTCATTAACATTTAGGAGAATTGGTGAGAAGAGAAATACAAATAGTCAAGAGATAAAAGGCTGGACACACAGGTCCAATTTAATAAATTCTAAATTTATTACAACAATTTCCAAAATTGCCTTCACCCTTCTAATATCCATCTGATATGCATTATTCATACAATACATCCATGTATTCACACAAATCATGTTATTCAATCAATCTAATCCAATTAATTAATCTTTGAATTAATGATCATCTAATGTTCAAACAACGATTTGATTTGCGCGAGTCCAACTCATTTAAGAATAAGTACTCAAAGTGCATATTCTTGAATTATATCGAACTACAATTTTAAATCCAATTTAATTTGTATTCAATACTAATTCTAATTTAATTCCAAATTAAATAATTACACTTATTTTAGTGTCTTTTAGACTTAGATTCTAAATCCAATCTAAATGGGTCTCAAAGGCCTAATTAACATCCAATGTCAATTTAATTAAAGTCCAATGGGCTTTTAATTAATTCTTAAGGCATGGACTTTGGCAACCAAAACCGAATTAGGAATCACCCTTTCCCATAAAATCAATTTTGGCCCATTAGGCCCAATTAAATATCAAAGGCTCAATTATTATATTTGGACTTTATGGAATGGTTTTAGGCCCAATTTGGATCCAATCCAATTGTCCTAAACCAAGCTTGGCCCAACCAAGCCCATTAAGCCCAAATACAACAATATTATCCCAATTCAAAATTAAAGACTAATTTTAATTAATACAAAATTCCAAATTTCACATTAATTTTAATTAAAGTGTAATAGCTATAATTAATTAGTTAAACTAATATTTCCAAAACATCACTTAAACTAATTAATCATGCTTAAATTTAACCAACTCATGTCCAACACAAATTGAAGCAAAATCAATCTATACATGCTTCTTATAGTCACGGCAATATGGCACAAAATTTCAATCAATTTGATTTCAATCCAATTAAATCAACAATCAATTTATCTCATGCTTTTAAACATATCCAATGGTCTAAAATCAAAAAATCACCATGATACACTAGGGTCATAGTTTCGACCAAGGCTAGGAATTTAGGGAAAAATTATCCAATTCATTTTCTCAATTCCTAAGATGTATAAATCTAATTCATCATCATCCAAGCTCAACCAAACAACCAATTTGAAGAAATCATGCTCAAAACATAAAAACCCCAAATTAAAGTATATAAACCCTAAACTCATTTCATGCTTAGAAAAGGCTTTTGATACCATTGTTAGTGTTCCTAGAACATGCCAAGGATCTCTAATCATGATATGCGTGTGAATACTCAAAGAAGTTGCGGAAAAACTTACAATGATCGGATTGATAGAAGTATGAAGTTCAAAAGTTTTGATGTTGGTGAAGAGCTCCAAGTCCTTTCTTTGTGTTCCAAACTCTAGGATTGGTTTCCCTAACACCCTGTTTGACTCATTGATGGTGCTAGCTTGAAGAAAATTTACAACAAAAATTCTAAGTAGAGAAAGGAAGCTCACGGCATTGCTTGGAAAAAAGGGAGAGAGAGTTTTTCTTTTTGTGTTATGTATTTGATTCTCAAAAAATCAATTATCATTTACCAAAAAATCAAGTTGGTATATGTCATTCCAAATGACAAAGTGTGTTGGATTTTAATTGAGAGAAAAACAAGCAATCCAAGATTTACACTCAACCTTAACCACTTCCATCACTTGTCAAATTAGTTGATGTAAGTCAAGTGGGTCCCACCACTTGTAAATTCCGAATTTAAGTCGAACAATCCAACTCGCAACTTCGCTCGGGCCCGGGTTCGTTTAATTCCAAATTAACGAATTTATCGTTGCGACATTATTATTAAAGTCGCTTACGAATTAATTCTAAATTAATTCGTTTGCCCGAATTAAAATCCAATTTTAATTCCGCATTGAAATCTAATTTCAATTAATATATCGAATATATTATTTAATCGAATAATTCCAGATTAATCGTTCTCTCTCTTCTAATCGAATTTTATCTCAGATAAATTCTTGTCGTAATTAATCCTAGATTAATTTTCTCTCTTTTATAATTAATCCTAGATTAATTATGTTCAAGTCAAACGTCATCGGTGAATCTTTGGGAAGCGACCCATGAGATTCCTGGATATTTTGGCAGTAAATCCGGTCGTCGGACTATCCGAACACGTGCGTACCCCGTACCACGTTCTTACCGATTTACAAGACATGGTTGGCTTCTAGCAAAGCATCGTGCCTACCCAATTCTCCAGAAATATTCTTTTAAGGAATACATAATCTTTATCAAGCGTAGTATACTAAGTATTGCGTATTACGATCCAGTATCGGATGTCACATGCTAGGCCTGGGGCTGGAATTATGTCTGCCCCGTACGAAGCATATATCGGATCACTAGCAACTAGTCTCTTTAATCGGATAATCATGACCTTGTCATATTATCCCGATAGTTGCAACATATTAGAGTACCAGTTATGTATCCATACGTGATCATCATCTCCATATGACTGAAGTGACACTTCCATCTTGACATCACACCCAATACACTACGATTCTCAATAAACCCAGAAGAGGCGTAAACAGAACCTGTTAAAGCCCCGGACGACCAAAACCAAAGCATACTGATTGTCGTAAGTATTAGCGATGCAAGTCTCAGGTTAAGACCAAATACACCTACCATGATTCGAATTCCCATAGACACATAGTCATATTACCAATGGGATTCTGAGGGGTCTATCCATAGCGAAGCTGTTTCCGTACCATTGGCAAACAGATCCTTCTATTACACTTGCATGAGTATCCAATACCCAAATATATGAGAACTATGTCGTTACGCTTCCATAACGCGCATAAGTGCAATACTAGTCTATTCAACATTATCGATGTCCAGTCTCGATAATACTACGACTATGGATATTTAATGATTAAACCTTACATGGATTGATATTGTCTCATATCTTATTAATCCGGAACTAATCATAAGGACTTTTATCATTTATATATATTCAAGTAATCTAATTACAAAATGATAAAATAGAAATTTCATTTGTCACATAGTTAATTTGTACAAAAACCACAATGTCTTTTACAAATAGTGATGCTATGGGTCATAATTTTCCAACAATATATTGGTGTTCAAAAATTAAAACACATCAATAATAATTATACCAAACAAATAATTTTGATCAAATTAAATTTAAATGTCAACGGTGCATGAGAAGTGTTGCAATTTGATCACGTTCTTGATCCATTTCATGTGTATTGAATAAACTTTCATACTCTTCATCAGTTTCTTCCATTTGATTATCACTCTCACTTGTTGGAATCAATTCCTCATTATCATCATAAGGTTGAAATTTTTGATCCTGACAAACATGTTTTCTTATAAAATTATGAAGAATCATTGAAACAATCACAATTTTCACTTGCTTACTCAGTGGAAAGCTATGCATATGGCGCAACAAATTCCATCTATTTTTCCAAACACCAAAAGTCCTCTCAACTGTGCATCTCAATGATGAATGTGCATGATTAAAAAAAAAAAATTTCCTCTTGGCTGACTTCCACGTCGAAAATCAGGAAGATGATATCGTTCACCTTTATAAGGACCTAAATAACCCTTCATGTGAGGATATCCAGCATCTACCAGGTAATATTTACTTGTAAATTAAGTAATTATATAATAATAAAAATATAAACAAACTTATATAGATGTAACATAAATAATTAACTATAACTAACTAACTTGTTGGTGGATGAGGAAAGTGTAAATTCTCTCTATGTAAAGCCTCTAAAAATATACGCGTATCATAGGCAATGCCTTCCCATCCAGCCTATGCGAATGTAAAACACATTAAAATCACATGCAGCCATCACATTTTGGGTAGGAATCCATTTTCGTCCAATATATGGTATTTTCTTTGACATAGGCACTACAACTAGTATATGTGTCCCATCAATTGCCCAAATACAATCTTTAAAATATGACCAATATCGTTCATCTTTCCTAATTTTTTTGGGAATTTTTTTAAATTGAGGGTCTGATGGTTTCAACAAATCAACTGCCGTATGACACACAACATCTAACACTATTCCAAACCACCTCGATATAGTTTCACCTGAATGTTGAAATCTTTCTTGAACCATTCTATTACCAAATGCATGACCTAATGTGATTAAAAACATAACTACTGCCTCAACTATAGAAACATTCTTCCATTTTTTAAGACCATATGATCGATTCAATACTTCACATAATTTTATAAATACATTTTTTTTCCATTCTAAATTATTGGTGATATCTATCTTTATGATCATTTAGCATTTCTAATATAAAAGAATATCTTGTATGAGGTGAAGTTTTACATGGTTCTTTTAGATTATATTTAATAAAATGATTGACAGACAATACAACCCCAATTTATATCATTTTATAACAAGTTGTATTCATCTTCACTTTCATCAATATAATCATGCTCAATATCATCGTCATTTTCCTGAAATTCCATATCTGTAAACTGATAAGTGTGGTTTATACCCACTTATTCGGGCATCCTTAGCTTATTATTTTGTTAAATTTCGAGATATTTAAATGTCATCTATAGTTTATTTTCTGTTTTTATTGTAGGAACATTAATACATGAATCATGGGAAAATTACACGTGTTTTGGGGACCATACGGGAGCATAGAACACAACACATAAACAAATGGATCATTCGCGCCCCAACGCATAAGACCCAGCCAAATTCCCGAGCAAAAGGCGCCAAGGCGTCTATTCAAGCAAGTGGCGCCAAGGCGCCACAAAGCACTAACTACTGTGGCGCCAAGGCGCCACAATTGATTCACTTGAAGACAAAAGGCGCCATGGCGCCAACACAATGGGATACCTGACGCGCTGCAGGATGTATTCCATGATTTAATTTTAGGGGTTTTAAGATCCCTAATGACACACAATGACTCCCTGCCTCCACTATAAATATAACAGTTCGTCCATAATTAAAAGGGAGGCTAATACACTGCACAAAATACAGAATTAAATATTTTTAGAGATACAAGGAGTGGATTGAAGAGCGATAAGAGGAGATTAAAGCGGTGACGTCCGGAGAGGAAGAGATTCAATTCGGGTTTTATCTTCTTATTTCTTTCTTAGAACTCTAATGATTTCCATTAGATTCATGGTTTGTGTATCATTGATTTTATCTTTTGCCATGAACTAAACTCCTTAATTCTGGAGAATGATGTAATCGATGCTTGAACCTTGTAATTGATTGTCAATTTTGTGATGAAGTTTTGTTGATTTATTTATATTCTTTTGAGTTTAATGCTTTATGTTTGTTGGCCACAAATATGATGATGAATGTTTAGAATCTATCACTCGAGAGAGGGGATTTTGAATAGATTTATAGAATATGACCTAGGATTTTATAGAGTTCGAGAGAATCTGTAGTCCTTTGAAGTCGTTAATATAGAATCACAAATCGTAATGAGTTGTTAACTATTGGATTTTTATAGAGATATCGAAGTCTGTAGTTAATGATATTTTCACTTGGCACTCGAGAGAGGGAGTGGATAATTTCGGAGTCTTGACTTATAAACAATATAACCGAACAATGGTAATTGGCATAACAAATACATAGGTGACAGTTAGGCGAAATCAGGATCCAGAATCTCTATCGTATTAGTTCCTCCTATCCAATTATTTTTATATTTTATTTATTTATTAAAATCTTTATTATTTATTTTCTAAATAAAGTTAGGATTATCAATTGTAGTACTTAGTGCGAGTTAACACAATCTTTGTGGGTTCGACACTCTTAACTCATATTTATACTAAAACTTGACACCGTACATTTGCGGTACGATATAAAAATATCACAATAAACATAACTACTGCCTCAACTATAGAAACATTCTTCCATTTTTTAAGACCATATGATCGATTCAATACTTCACATAATTTTATAAATACATTTTTTTTCCATTCTAAATTATTGGTGATATCTATCTTTATGATCATTTAGCATTTCTAATATAAAAGAATATCTTGTATGAGGTGAAGTTTTACATGGTTCTTTTAGATTATATTTAATAAAATGATTGACAGACAATACAACCCCAATTTATATCATTTTATAACAAGTTGTATTCATCTTCACTTTCATCAATATAATCATGCTCAATATCATCGTCATTTTCCTGAAATTCCATATCTGTAAACATATGATAAAAATTATAGACTATCATTGAAATTTCCACATAAATAAAACTAATGTCACCAAAATGATATGGAATTAACAAATCGTTTGGGCTCCCATCAATAAGCCCAAGATAGAAGAACTCAGTAGGCCCATTTCAGATTATGTTAAGACTATGTCGTTGGCCGAACAAAGAGAATTCTTTTTAGGTGAGGGAGGTTTATTATTATTCTACAAAAATAATAATAAAGTTGTTATTTTTTTTTGTTTTGCCAGTTGCATTGTCTTGGACTCTCAGCATCATCTGAAATGGGCCCATGAGACATGAGTTGGGCTTATTGATGTAATCTGTTAGTGACAATTTTACCCGCAATTCTCGATGTAGGCAGTCGGTTTGATGTCGGTTTAATAATTTAAAATAAAATCTGCTGCAATTTTGATGTAGGTTTGATAATAATCAAATACCAACGGATACCCAACCTGCTAAACCCGCATACTCATGCTTATTTGTAATTTGGTGCTTGAAATTGTGTTTAGAAAATGTTGACGGCTGATTTTGGTCTCAGGATAATATGGGAATATTACTCCCGAAACAATCCTCCCTCAATAGTGAATTTGTTTGGTTATGAGGGACCAAAAGCAAACTTAGCAAAGACAGATAATACGCCAATCGACAAGGAGATTTAACGTGGTTCGGCGGATCTCGGTCCGACCTACGTCCACGGGCGCAAAAAGGATGATACTTTTATTACTCAAACACGCTTCTCAGCTCTGCTTCTTGTTTTTTCAAGTCTGATGGTAATGATTCTGATCCCCTTTACACACACTCTACCCTCCTATTTATAATAACAGAGAAATCAGATTCTTTCTAGCATAAGGATTCCCAGTTGAAACAATCTCTTTTTCCTATGAGGATTCCTAATCCGAAACTGACTTCACTTTATTTATCCTATCAGAACACTGACTTATCAGTTTCCGTGTGAAAGTAGGATAATTTTATCCCTTTTCCCCGTAGAAATAGGATGTCTTATCTTCTGGGCATGCTTCGCCATCTGGTCGGTCTAGACATGGTCGGCCATCATGGGCTTCTGAGATGAGAATGCTGTCACCCGGTCTCAAGTGGTCGGTCGCCTATCGTCAAGTGCTCGGTCTCTTACTCATGTGGTCGGGTCGGCTTTTAATGATTTTGACCAAGATGGGAATTACTCATTTTACCCATGCCGTGTTGCTTAACTGTCATATGGCCTTTTTACACCGCCAACATCTGTCCCCTAGTTCTTGGTTCCGACGAGTATGCGAGTTGGTCCCGGGAACTATAAAAAGAGTAGTTTTACTGGCGTGCTATGTAGTTCTCGGCTTTGATTCCTTTCTCCCGTCAAAACAAAACCTTTCACCGCCTTTTCGGGCACTTCTTTCTCGAGACGCGCAGTCGTCACATCTGCTATAAATGCCCATCAAATCACCTTTTAGGGTTTTACCCCCAACCAGACACTTGTCGAGTATCTGTCTGTTTCCCGCCAAAAGCGAACAAGGTTAGCCGTCCGCTGCTATTACCAAAATGCTTTTGATCCCAACCGTTCATTCACCTTTTTGGAATTGCTCCTGAAGTCGACACCGGGCGCACATCCGAGACTCTATTATGATCCGACGGTCAGAATTATTCCGACGTTGTAATGAGAATGTGAATCGATATCCTTGCATCTGTTTGGCAAAATTTCATCAACTTCAAAACTCTTCTTCCCTTCGGCTACGAAACGTCTGATTCAGTTTTACCCAAAGCTTCTCAATGTATTCTCCATTTTCCGAGCAGAGATCAAGTAAGTTTCCCGAACGACCTTCTTCATCTCCCTTTTTTTCTTGCTTGCTGTGTTTTTTATTGTAGATTTCATGGTTTTTGTCGGATGTTGCTAGGGCACTTAGAACTTCATAGATTTAGTTTTCCTGAAAACTTAGGATAGTTTGCGAACCCTTGGTCGTTTTCAAAAATATGGTTGTAGACTGACCTTCCCCTTTTATTTTTCGGATGCCAAGGATGTCTGACGACAGGTCTCCTTCTGCAAACCCTGTAAAACCCTTGACTCCCCTTGCTGAAGAGCTCTCCTCGGGCTCGGGAGCACCCAGTGTAGAAGACCTCGACATGACCCCCACCTCTTCTGAAGTCGAACAGGACACGTACCATCAGAGGGTTCCTCGGAAGGATCTGGAGCCCAGTGGCTTTAAAAGCTCGGCTCTGGACATGGATCGGCCTTCCAAAATAACCGAGGATGATCTAGCACTGCTTCGGCAACGGTACGACATCCCGATAGACATTGCTCTAGAGGTCCCTCTCCTATGCGACCGTGCCAGTCAGCCCGACGAAGGTTCCGTGGCTCTTCTTCCATCTTTCTTCAAGTGTGGGCTCCGGCTGCCAATTCAACCCTACTTTGCCTGGATGCTGGCCGAGATGGAGATTGCCCCCTGTCAACTGAGTCTAAACAGCTGGAGGATCTTGGCCGGGTTGTATGTAGCTTGGCATCGGGCGGGGCTCGGCGAACCTTCTTTTGAAGAAGTGAAGAGGCTATACCGGTTGAAGGACAACCCAAAGACTCACCATGGTTGGTACTACCTTTCTGCCTATGCCGACTCGTCAAATGTTGTCCGCAAACTCCCCGACTCCAACAAGAATTTCAAAGATCTTTGGTTCTGGGCCACTGGAGATTGGGGACGGGCCCTGAGTGTTGGAGTTTCTAGGTCCATAGAATCGAATACAAGCCATGAAATATGTGTGAATACAAATCGAGAAAGTCGCGGAATACTTACATCGATCGGTTGAGCGACGCGGAGGCCACGAAGACGCCAAAAACTGCTCACTGCCTCACTGCAATGTGCGCCCATTGCTGCAGATTTGGCTTCTGTTTTGCGCCATTTTCAACAAGAATTTGAAGCTCCAAGCTTCATCATTTGAATCCCGGCTCATCGGTAAGCTTCCCTATCACCTTCGCATTGATCCCGGAGTGTGCTAGCACTCTTGTTTTGCCACAAAACACACTTGCTTCCCTCCATTTTGCTTCTTCCAATCGGCAGTTCACTGCCCTTTAGAAACCAGAAAATGGCGTGAGAGAGGAAGAGAATTTTGGCTCCAAAAAATTGAAACCAACGTGAGAGAGAGAGAGAGTTGTTAAAGTTAAAAAGTAGTCATTGATTTCTAAAATCAATTTTCAACATATACCAAACATATTAAATTAATATATGTCACTCGAGCTTTTAAAAAGCTTTTCAACAACTCCCATCAAGTCACATCACTCACATCACTCAATCAATCCAATCAATTGTCACATCACTCAAAGTGACATGATTTGACGCTTGATGCGACTAACGATTTGACGCTTGATTTGACGAGCCGCTCTCGAATTCGAAATGCGAATGCGCTCGTAAATAATCTCGGGCTCGGATTCGCTAATTCTAAATTAACGAATTTTCCGTCGCGTCGTAATTAAATGATTACGCCTAGCAAAATCACTATTCACGTCGCTAACGAATTAATTCAAAATTAATTCGCTCGCCCGAATTAAAATCTAATTTTAATTCCGCGTCGAAATCCAATTTCATTTAATATATCAAATATATTAATTTACCGATTAATTCTAAATTAATCGTTATCTCTCTTTTATAGTATTTTATCCCAGACAAAATATCTCCGTAATTAATCCCAGATTAATTTTCTCTCTCATCTTATTAATCCCAGATTAATATAAGTGCGAGTCATACGTCATCGGTGAATCTTTGGGAAGCAACCCATGAGATCCCCGGATATGTTGGCAGTCAAATTGGTCGTCGGACTATCCGAACACGTAAGTACCTCGTACTACGTTTATACCAATTTACAAGACAAGGTTGGCCTCTAGCAAAGCGCCATGCCTATCCAATTCTCCGGAAAAATCCTTACAGGAATAAAGGATCTGTATCAGGCGTAGTATACCGTAGTATTGTGTATTTCGGCCCAGTATCGGATAGTCACGTGCTAGGGCTGGGGCTGGATAAGTGTCTGCCCCGTCCGAAGCACATGTCGGATGTCTGGTAACTAGTCTCTATAATCGGATATGCATGACCTAGTCATAATATCCCGATGGTTGCGCAACACTTAAGAGCACTAATACCGTATCCTACGTGACATCATCTCCACTATGACTGGAGTGATACTCCCGTCTTGACATCACACCCAATACTCTACGATTCTCAATATACCCAGCAGTCGGCGTACACAGAACCGGTTAGAGTCCTAGACGACCTCAACTAAAGTATATTGATTGTCGTAAGTATTAGCGGTGCAAGTCTCAGGTTAAGACCAAATACACCTACCCTGATGTCGGACTCCCATAGACACATAGTCATAATACCAATGGGATTCCGAGGGGTCTATCCAGAGCGAAGCTGTTTCCCGTACCATCGGTGAAACACAACCTCCTATCGCACTTGCATAAGTATCCAATACTTAAATATATGAGAACTATGCCGTTGTGCCCTCACAACGCGCACAAGTGCAATACTAGCCTATTCTGCATTATCGATGTCCTGTCTCGATAATACTCCGGCTAGGGATATTTAATGATTAATCCTTCGTGGACTGATACTGTCTCATATCATTCTCAATCCAGGAACTAATCATATGGACCTCTCTTCATTTATATATCTATGGTGATCTAATCACAAACGATGAGAGTGCAATTTCTTTGTCACATAGTTAATTTGTACAACAACACCATGATATGTACAAATAGTGACGCTATGGGTCATATTATCCAACACTGAGATCGTATGAAGAGGAGATCTTGGTCCCGGACATCTTCAGAGCGGGAGGTCAGGAGTTTAACCTTTAATTTTCCTGCACTTAGTTTTTATGTTTAGATTCTCACCTCTTTTTCCTATTCCTCCTAGCTTGTTGGAGGGATGCTCCCAAGGTCTCCCGCCAGGTCCGGAAGCGGGTAGGCTGGGCTCGGCGATATGCCGCCCATTGAAGGGAGTTGGTAAATGATACGGCATTTGCTGAAT
The DNA here is from genome assembly GCA_019454045.1 of Zanthoxylum bungeanum. NCBI lineage: Eukaryota > Viridiplantae > Streptophyta > Magnoliopsida > Sapindales > Rutaceae > Zanthoxylum > Zanthoxylum bungeanum. The sequence continues at coordinate 55,175 of SKCR01033155.1, forward strand.
CGGGACTTGTTCGGGCCGTTCCTCCCAAGGTCCCGGGTCGGATAGGTAGATTCCTATTGATCTTCTAGCTAACTTTCACGTTTATTTAGCATGTTGATGTTGTCTCTTCTCTCTTTTTCTTCTTCTTTTTTTTTTGTATGTTCAGGTCATGTACCCTTCTTTTGCCTTTGCTTTTGCAGGTATGTCGAAGAGACCAAAATACCTTGATCGGTTGACTGGTGCTGCGAAGAAAACCGGCCATGGTGGAGCCGGGACCTCTCGGAGACGACCTGAAACTTCCGAGACCAGGAAAGTGATCGAAGAGGTAGAGCAGCCGACTTCTCAGGGCTTTTCTTCGCCTTCTGGGGCGCCACTGGTTGATGTTACCCGCCCTGATAACCCCCCAAGACCTTCTAGGAGGAGGAAGCGTCCTTTTGGTATTGAGGAAACCGAGCTTAGGCGGGAGATGGAGGAAGAACAGGTCCCGAGCAGGAGGCAGAGTGCCCAACAGGAGAAGAGGACGTCTGAGGGTTCCTCTAAAAAATGGAAGGGCGTCGTGATCCTTGGTGTAGAGGACCTCGGTAAGGACATCCGGGAGGCCACCTCTCATCTGGTGCATCTGGTGCCGGCTATCAATGAACTGAACGAGGCGATTCCTCCGGAGGAGATTCCGAGGTATGAGGATATCTCTCCCGAGGTCTTGGTAACAGAATTGTGCTCCCAAATGGCCAATGTAGTTTCTTTTTCTCTATGTCCATTATAAGTCTTCGTCCCAGTTCGTATCCTGACTTCCCTGTTTTTCTTTGGCAGGCGAACTACCTTACGGCCAAGAATAAGGACCTCCTTCTGAGTCTTTTGGCTGAGGGCGGTCAAGCCCAGATGCTCCAAAACCGTCTCACGGAAGTGGAGGCCAGGCTGGCTGAGAGGGAAGAGGCGATAAAGAGTCATGAGATAGCCGCGGCCGAGGCCATCAGTACAAACAAAGCTTTTAGGGCCGCTGCTTTTTTGGAGAGGAAAAATGCCGACGCTGCTAAAGAGGATTTGAAAGCTGCTCGGGCCGAGATTAGGGTCTTGCAGGTGGAGGTGTGCAGTGAACAATCTAAAGTGTGGGCCAATGATGAAAAATTGGCGAGGCTTCGTGACGAGCTTAAGAGGAAAGAGGCTGAGTTGTAGGCCGAGAGGGATGCAATCCGTCTTGAAGGGGTCGGTAACTGTGCTGAGATTATACCAACGGTGCTGCCCGACCTAGACATGGGGCCAATCCATGCATCCATTCGTTTTTGCAAATGGGAAATGTCTGAGGAGGAGTTTCAGAAGTGGCTGCCCCCTTCCCCCGAGGAGGTGATGGATCCCGACCCAATTTCGATTGCCCCGGTCCTCCCAACTCCTCAAGAAGACCGACCTGATGCCCCTGCCACAGAAGAGATCCGGCCTGAGGTTCTTCCTGCTGAAGCCCATGACGATAGGCGACCGACCACTTGAGACCGGGTGACAGCATTCTCAGCTCAGAAGCCCATGATGGCCGACCATGTCTAGACCGACCAGATGGTCAAGCATGCCCAGAAGATAAGACATCCTATTTCTACGGGGAAAAGGGATAAAATTATCCTACTTTCACACGGAAACTGATAAGTCAGTGTCCTGATAGGATAAATAAAGTGAAGTCGGTTTCGGATTAGGAATCCTCATAGGAAAAAGAGATTGTTTCAACTGGGAATCCTTATACTAGAAGGAATCTGATTTCTCTGTTATTATAAATAGGAGGGTAGAGTGTGTGTAAAGGGGATCAGAATCATTTCCATCAGACTTGTAAAAACAAGAAGCAGAGCTGAGAAGCGTGTTTGAGTAATAAAAGTATCATCCTTTTTGCGCCCGTGGACGTAGGTCGGACCGAGATCCGCCGAACCACGTTAAATCTCTTTATCGATTGGCGTATTATCTGTCTTTGCCAAGTTTGCTTTTGGTCCCCCATAACCAAACAAATTCATTATTGAGGGAGGATTGTCTCGGGAGTAATATTCTCATATTGCCCTGAGACCAAAATCAGCCGTCAACAGAAAATATTAATTTACAGGTCCAAAAAAAATATTAATTTTAATCATAATTTTATGAATTATCTTGTTGAGATGAAGATTTCTAACTCTTGTTATTGAATAAAATAAGTAACATGGTTGCTATAATTTATTGGATGGTATTTTTTGGATCTTTTGTTTTGTTTTTTGGTTAAAATACTTGTGTATTTACTCGATTAAATTAAGAAATTTATGTTGGATTGATGTATTATGTGTGTTTGATTTAATGTTGAAATTTAATTTATCAATTTTTTTTATGAATATATCTTTTTTAACATTTATTCTTAGAAACAAATACTCGTGAAAATCTGTTGCGTATCAATGTTACAATGCATGTATGATAAAATCCAAGTTTAATAATAGAAAATAAAACTCATAATAGATGTTGACGGCTGATTTTGGTCTCAGGGCAATATGGGAATATTACTCCCGAGACAATCCTCCCTCAATAGTGAATTTGTTTGGTTATGGGGGACCAAAAGCAAACTTAGCAAAAGACAAATAATACGCCAATCGACAAAGAGATTTAACGTGATTCGGCGGATCTTGGTCTGACCTACGTCCACGGGCACAAAACGGATGATACTTTTTATTACTGAGATATGCTTCTCCGATATCTCTTGTGTTTACAAGTCTGATCGTAATGAACTGATCTTGACTCTTCTCTCAACTCTCAATGCTCTCCACTTGTCCTCCTTTTATGCACACTCTTCCCTTCTATTTATAATAGTGTAGAAATCAGATTCCTTCTCCTACAAGAATTTCCTAGTTGAAACAATTTCATTTTCCCATAAGGATTCCTAATCAAAACTACATTTACTTTCTTTATCCTACTAGGACTCTGTCTCACCAGTTTTCCCCATGAAAATAAGATAACTTGTCATCTTATCCACAAGAATAGGGTGTCATCTTCTGGAGCATATCTCGCTATCTGGTCGGTCTTCATGAGGTCGGTCATGATAGTCATTTGAACTGAGAATGCTGCTTTCGATCTGATAATGCCCGGTCATCCGATCTCAAGTGGTCGGTCACCTATCATCAAGTGCTCGGTCTCTACCTGTTGGATTTATAACACTCATGTGGTCGGGTCGGCATTAATGATTTCGACCGAGAAGGGAACTACCCTTTTTACCCCTGCCGTACTCCTTAAATAACATAGGTCCTGAAAACACCATCAACATATGTCCCCTAGTTCTCGGTTCCAATGAGCAAGCAAGTTGGTGCCGGGAACTATATAAAGATGGTGTGCTGATCGCCTTGCTGGTGCTCGCTCCAGAAATCACAGAGAAATTGCATTCGCCATCAACTAAGTCTTTTGTTTCTATCTTCATATCCTCGGTTATTGGAGATGCTGACCCTATTCAGAACGATTCTCCACCTCAAAGCAAATTGCTTACTTGGGTCGTTCCATCAGGAGATGAAGTTCATCTTGTTGTCCAAACTAAAAATGACTCCTCCTCTGTAATATCTGTAACAGAGATTTGGAGGTCCTGACCCCTGACTAATCCAATCTCGATTGTGAGGAGAAACTTTTGCCTCTGAGCTAACGATGATGTGCTCGGTGGCATGTGATCTTGTCTCGAGCTGTGAGAGATTCTCGGACCTGGAGGAATGTTTCGTCCCCAGTCCGAAGGATTGACTCGGTGGGACGCAACCCAACCCCAAATGAAGAGAGGCACTTGGACCTGGGGTAATGTTACGTCCCTAGTCCGAAGGGCTGACTCGGTGGGACGTATCCTGACCCCGAGCTGAGAAAGGCACTTGGACCTGGGGGAATGTTACATCCCCAGTCCGAAGGGCTGACTCGGTGGAACGTACCCCGACCCCGAGCTAAGAAAGACACTTGGACTGGGGGAATGTTACGTCCCCAGTCCGAAGGGCTGACTCGGTGGGACGTACCCCGACCCCGAGCTGAGAAAGACACTTGGACTGGGGGAATGTTACGTCCCCAGTCCGAAGGGCTGACTCGGTGGGACGTACCCCGACCCCGAGTAGTAAGGAATACTTGGCCCTGGGGGAATGTTACGTCCCCAGTCCAAAGAAGCCGACTCGGTCGGACGTAACCCGACCCCGAGCTGAAAGAAAGACTTGGCTGTGGGGGAATATTACATCCTCAGTCCAAAGAAGCCGACTCGGTGGGACGTAACCCGACCCCGAGCTGAATAAACCATAAGGCCTCGGCGGAACGAAATCCAGCCCCGAGCCGAATAACCAAGCGGCCTCGGCGGAACGAAATCCAGCCCCGAGCCGAAAGAAACATCGGTCTCGGCGGTACAAGAGCAAACCCGAGCCGGAAGAAACATCAATCTCGGCGGTACAAGAACAGACCCGAGCCGGAAAGAAACATCGATCTCGGCGGTACAAGAGCAGACCCGAGCCGGAAAGAGACATCGGTCTCGGTGGTACAAGAGCAGACCCGAGCCGGAAAGAGACATCGGTCTCGGCGGTACAAGAGCAGACCCGAGCCGGAAAGAAACATCAAAACCATTGTGTGGGCCATAACAAACAAGCATAATCAAATGTCAACCTAAGACAGAAGAGGTCTTACTCACCTTTTTGGGATCTGTTGCATTTCTTGCAACTCTACAATGGTCACTACAAGCAAGGCTCTTCTTAATACATCATCTCTGCATATCAACATTCCACGCATCCGACCGGATGACTTCCGCTATCAACTTGGTCGACCTCAAAAACCGAATGGTCTATGTACACACTGATTTAGCCTTCTTTCACCAAGTCTTCCACCTGCTCCCGCAGGTCTCTGCACCCATTAGTGGCATGTCCCCTTACGTTATGGTAAATACAGTATGCCCTACTATTTCCCTCCTCAATCGGGAACCTCCTCAAATTAGGCTCGGCCAACAGACCTTTATCCTGGATTTCCCGAACTATCTGGTGAAATCCCTGACGATCAGTGATTTCCATCTTCTGCCATCGTCTTACTACGCGAGCTGCTTTTTGTTGAGTTCCCCATAGACGGCGCCAACTGTTGACGGCTGATTTTGGTCTCAGGGCAATACGGGTATATTACTCCCGAGACAATTTTCCCTCAATAGTGAATTTGTTTGGTTATGGGGGACCAAAAGCAAACTTAGCAAAAGACAGATAAATATGCCAATCGACAAAGAGATTTAACGTGGTTCGGCGGATCTTGGTCCGACCTACGTCCACGGGCACAAAAAGGATGATACTTTTATTACTTCAAACACGATTCTCAGATCTTTTTTGTGTTTTACAAGTCAGAGCTTGGTGATTCTGATGCCCCCTTTCCCTCCTCTCAACTTGTTCCTCTTATGAACACTCTACCCTTCTATTTATAATAGTGAAGAAATCAGATTCCTTCTCCTACAAGAATTTCCTATTTGAAATACTTTCCTTTTCCCATAAAGATTCCTATTCAAAACTATTCCCATTTCCCATAAGGATTCCTAATCAAAACTATATTTACTTTCTTTATCCTACTAGGACTCTGACTCACCAGTTTTCCCAATGAAAGTAGGATAACTTGTCATCTTATCCGCAAGAATAGGGTGTCATCTTCCGGAGCACGCCTCGCCATATGCTCGGTCTTCATGAGGTCGGTCATAATGGTCCTTTGAACTGAGAATGCCGCTGTCGATCTTTTAATTATCCGGTCATCTAAACCCAAGTGCTCGGTTACCGATCATAAAGTGCTCTTAGTGGTCGGGTCGGCATTAATGATTTCGACCGAGAAGGGTGTTGGATAATATGACCCATAGCGTCACTATTTGTACAGATCATGGTGTTGTTGTACAAATTAACTATGTGACAAAGGAGATTGCACTCTTATCATTTGTGATTAGATCACCTTAGATATATAAATGATGAGAGGTCCCTATGATTTGTTCCTGGACGGAGAATGATATGAGACAGTATCAGTCCACGTAGGATAAATCATTAAATATCCCTAGTCGTAGTATTATCGAGACAGGACATCGATAATGTGGAATAGGCTAGTATTGCACTTGTGCGCGTTGTGAGAGCACAACGGCATAGTTCTCATATATTTAAGTATTGGATACTTATGCAAGTGCGATAGGAGGTTGTGTTTCACCGATGGTACAGGAAACAGCTTCGCTCTGGATAGACCCATCGGAATCCCATTGGTATTATGACTATGTGTCTATGGGAATCCGTCATCAGGGTAGGTGTATTTGGTCTTAACCTGAGACTTGCACCGCTAATACTTACGATAATCGGTAGACTTTGGTCTTGGTGGTACAGGGCTTTAACCGGTTCTGCGTACACCACTTCTGGGTTTATCAGAGAGTCGTAGTGTATTGGGTGTGATGTCAAGACGGAAGTATCACTTCAGTCATAGTGGAGATGATGTCACGCAGGATACGGTACTAGTGCTCTTGAGTGATGCGCATCCAATCATGATATTATGACCAGGTCATGAATATCTGATTATAGAGACTAGTTACCAGACATCCGACATGTACTTCGGACGGGGCAGACACTTATCCAGCCCCAGCCCTAGCACGTGACTATCCGATACTGGGCCGATATACACAATACTACGGTATACTACGCTTGATACAGATCTATATATTCCTGTAAGAATATTTCTGGAGAATTGGGTAGGCATGGCGCTTTGCTAGAAGCCAACCTTGTCTTGTAAATCGGTATAACGTAGTACGAGGTACTTACGTGTTCGGATAGTCCGACGACCGTATTTGCTGCCAACATATCCGGAGATCTCATGGGTCGCTTCCCAAAGATTCACCGATGATGTATGACTCGCACTATGATTAATCTGAGATTAATTAGTAGAGAGAGAAGATTAATTTCTAGAGAGAGAAAATTAATCTGGGATTAATTGCGGAGATATTTTATCTGGGATAAAATATTAATTAAAGAGAGACAACGATTAATTTGGAATTAATCGATAAAATAATATATTCGATATATTATAAGAAATTAGATTTCGACGCGGAATTGAAATTGGATTTTAATTCGGGCAAACGAATTAATTTAGAATTAATTCGTTAGCGACGTGAATAGTGAATTCGCTAGGCGTAATCATTTAATTACGACGCGACGAAAAATTCGTTAATTTGGAATTAGCGAACCCGAGCCCGAGAGTGGTTGCGAGTGCATTCGTATTTCGAATTCGAGTGCGGCACGTAAGTCACATCAAGCGTCAAATCGCTAGTCGCATCAATTGTCAAATCACATGTCACTTTGAGTGATGTGACATGATATGTTGTCACTTTAATAAAGTGACTTGATGTGATAGGTAAAAGTAAAAAGCATTGATTGATTGTTGCTTTTTGACTTTTTGGAATAAGGAAAATGTTTAATATATATGTTTATTTATTTTTGGAAAATAAATAAGAGATATATGTAACTTTTTCTCTCTCTCTCTTATGAAATATTCAGTCCTCTCTCCTTGGACAATGGCTTCACGCCATTTTCATTTTCTTCCTCTCCTCTCTCGGCTTTGAGCCAATTTCTTCACTCTTCTTCTCCAATTTTGGTTGGGCGTGAGAAGCATGAAAGAAACCTAGTGCTAGCACACACACATGGGTTATATTATGGTGATAGGGAAACGAATTTGTGAGCATGGAAAAGCTTGAAGCTTGGAGCTTCAATGGTGATGACCATGGCCGAATCTTGGAGGTGCTTCAACCATCAAAACCGCACAGCTCACTGCACTTGGAAGCCATTGCCGAGCCTAGGAGAAACGAAAAAGACTTGTGTTCTTTGATGCATCAAATCCAATCATTGTGAGTATATGTTTCCGCCATTATTCCTTGATGTGTTCATGTGATTTTATGCTTGTTTTGGATGATTCTTGGGACCTAATTAGGAAATCAACAAAGGGAACTACCCTTTTTACCCCTGCCGTACTCCTTAAATAACATAGGTCCTGAAAACACCATCAACATCTAGCAACATCTGTCCCCTAGATGTTGATGGTGTTTTCAGGACCTATGTTATTTAAGGAGTACGGCAGGGGTAAAAAAGGTAATTCCCTTCTCGGTCGAAATCATTAATGCCGACCCGACCACATGAGTGTTATAAATCCAACAGGTAGAGACCGAGCACTTGATGATAGGTGACCGACCACTTGAGATTGGATGACCGGGCATTATCAGATCGACAGCAGCATTCTCAGTTCAAATGACTATCATGACCGACCTCATGAAGACCGACCAGATAGCGAGATATGCTCCAAAAGATGACACCCTATTCTTGTGGATAAGATGACAAGTTATCTTATTTTCATGGGGAAAACTGGTGAGACAGAGTCCTAGTAGGATAAAGAAAGTAAATGTAGTTTTGATTATGAATCCTTATAGGAAAAAGAAATTGTTTCAACTAGGAAATTCTTGTAGGAGAAGGAATCTGATTTCTACACTATTATAAATAGAAGGGAAGAGTGTGCATAAAAGGAGGACAAGTGGAGAGCATGGAGAGTTGAGAGAAGAGTCAAGATCAGATCATTACGATCAGACTTGTAAACACAAGAGATATCGGAGAAGCATATCTCAGTAATAAAAAGTATCATCCGTTTTGTGCCCGTGGACGTAGGTCGGACCAAGATCCGCCGAACCACGTTAAATCTCTTTGTCGATTGGCGTATTATTTGTCTTTTGCTAAGTTTGCTTTTGGTCCCCCATAACCAAACAAATTCACTATTGAGGGAAGATTGTCTCGGGAGTAATATTCCCATATTGCCATGAGACCAAAATCAGCCGTCAACAGTTGGCACCGTCTGTGGGGAACTCAACAAAAAGCAGCTCGCGTAGTAAGACGATGGCAGAAGATGGAAATCACTGATCGTCAGGGATTTCACCAGATAGTTCGGGAAATCCAAGATAAAGGTCTGTTGGCCGAGCCTAATTTGAGGAGGTTCCCGATTGAGGAGGGAAATAGTAGGGCATACTGTATTTACCATAACGTAAGGGGACATGCCACTAATGGGTGCAGAGACCTGCGGGAGCAGGTGGAAGACTTGGTGAAAGAAGGCTATCTCAGTGTGTACATAGACCATTCGGTTTTTGAGGTCGACCAAGTTGATAGCGGAAGTCATCCGGTCGGATGCGTGGAATGTTGATATGCAGAGAGGATGTATTAAGAAGAGTCTTGCTTGTAGTGACCCTTGTAGAGTTTCAAGAAATGAAACAGATCCCAAAAAGGTGAGTAAGACCTCTTCTGTCTTAGGTTGACATTTGATTATGCTTGTTTGTTATGGCCCACACAATGGTTTTGATGTTTCTTTCCGGCTCGGGTCTGCTCTTGTACCGCCGAGACCGATGTTTCTTTCCGGCTCGGGTATGCTCTTGTACCACCGAAATCGATGTCTCTTTCCGGCTTGGGTATGCTCTTGTACCGCCGAGACCGATGTCTCTTTCCGGCTCGGGTCTGCTCTTGTACCGCCAAGATCGATGTTTGTTACAGCTCGGGGTCGGGTTACGTCCCACCGAGTCGTGCTTATTGGCCTGAGGACGGAACATTCCCCCAGAACCAAATGTCTCTTTAGCTCGGGGTCCTCAGAATATTCAGGGACATACTCGATGCATAGGATCCGTGAGAAGCATAGCACGGGGATGGATGATACCCCCGTGGCGATTGCTTGCTCCAGTGTTACCGAACATAAGGAGGAATATGCCCTTAATGTTTCGAAACACTCTTTGATCCTCACTTACCCAATGTAATAGATCTGTGAGAAAGCATAGCACGGGGAGAGATGATGCCCCCGTGATGATTGCTAGCTCCAGTGATGCCGGACCTAAGGAGGAATGTGCCCTTAGTATCCTGGACACTCTTTGATCCATTCATCATTTGGATCCAAGAGAGGCGCAGCACGGGGAGGCGTTGTGCCCCTGTAGCGTGTGCCTGCTCCAGCGTGGTAAGGAGGAGCCCTCGCACAATACACAGGCTCCACAGTGACCCGACGTATAGAGAATGTGCCCTTACCATTTTAAACGATATCTGATCCAAATCCTGGTTCGCCAGGACACTGAATTGAAAGATTCAGAATTGTATTTTTGAGACCTCGGACGGGACGCTGTTCTAAGGTATCCGTGCTGTTGTTTACACTTTTTTTATTTTATTTTCCAAAGTTTTGTTTTTATTTTTTCGTCGATCTGACAAGGGGACGCCCAAGTCAGATTCGATAGGGCTTCAAAGATGGATACACTTCCCATCTGAATAAGTCCCAAGGATTAACCAGTGCTCGGGGCTGGATTCGTTCCGCCGAGGCCACTTGGTTAATCTGCTCGGGACTGGATTCGTTCCGCCGAGGCCACTTGGTTAATCGGTTCGGGGCTGGATTCGTTCCGCCGAGACCACTTGGTTAATCTGCTCGGGGCTGGATTCGTTCCGCCGAGGCCACTTAATTAATCGGCGCGGGGCTGGATTCGTTCCGCCGAGACCACTTGATTAATCTGTTCGGGGCTGGATTCGTTCCGCCGAGGCCACTTGGTTAATCGGCTCGGGCTGGATTCGTTCCGCCGAGGCCACTTGGTTAATCGGCTCGGGCTGGATTCGTTCCGCCAAGGCCACTTGATTATTCGGCTCGGGGCTGGATTTCGTTCCGCCGAGGCCACTTGATTATTCGGCTCGGGGCTGGATTTCGTTCCGCCGAGGCCACTTAGTTATTCGACTCGGGGTCGGGTTACGTCCCACCGAGTCTACCTCTTTGGACTGGGGACGTAACATTCCCCCAGGTCCAAGTGTCTTTCTCAGCTCGGGGTCGGGGTACGTCCCACCGAGTCAGCCCTTCGGACTGGGGACGTAACATTCCCCCAGGTCCAAGTGCCTTTCTTAGCTCGGGGTCGGGTACGTCCCACCGAGTCTACCTCTCGGGACTGGGGACGTAACATTCCCCCAGGTCCAAGTGCCTTTCTCAGCTCGGGGTCGGGGTACGTCCCACCGAGTCAACCCTTCGGACTGGGGACGTAACATTCCCCCAGGTCCAAGTTCCTTTCTCAGCTCGGGGTCGGGGTACGTCCCACCGAGTCAGCTCTTCGGACTGGGGACGTAACATTCCCCCAGGTCCAAGTGCCTTTCTCAGCTCGGGGTCGGGGTACGTCCCACCGAGTCAGCCCTTCGGTCTGGGGACGTAACATTCCCCCAGGTCCAAGTGCCTCTCTTCATTCGGGGTCGGGTTACGTCCCACCGAATCAGCCCTTCGGACTGGAGACGTAACATTCCCCCAGGCCCGAGCATCTCTCACAGCTCGAGACAGGATCACATGCCACCGAGCACATCATCGTTAGCTCAGAGGCAAAATTTTCTCCTCACAATCGAGATTGGATCAGTCAAGGGTCAGGACCTCTAAATCTCTGGTACAGATATTACAGAGGAGGAGTCATTTTTAGTTTGGACAACAAGAGGAACTTCATCTCCTGATGGAACGACCCAAGTAAGCAATTTTCTTTGAGGTGGAGAATCGTTCTGAATAGGGTCAGCATCTCTAATAACCGAGGATATGAAGATAGAAACAGAAGACTTAGTTGATGGCGAAGGCAATTTCTCTGTGATTTCTGGAACGACCACCAGCAAGGCGATCAACACACCATCTTTTTTTATAGTTCCCGGCATCAACTCGCAAACTCGTTGTTACCGAGAACTAGGGGACATATGTTGATGGTGTTTTCAGGACCTATGTTATTTAAGGAGTACGGCAGGGGTAAAAAGGGTAGTTCCCTTCTCGGTCGAAATCATTAATGCCGACCCGACCACTAAGAGCACTTTATGATCGGTAACCGAGCACTTGGGTTCAGATGACCGGACAATTAAAAGATCGACAGCGGCATTCTCAGTTCAAAGGACCATTATGACCGACCTCATGAAGACCGAGCATATGGCGAGGCGTGCTCCGGAAGATGACACCCTATTCTTGCGGATAAGATGACAAGTTATCCTACTTTCATGGGGAAAACTGGTGAGTCAGAGTCCTAGTAGGATAAAGAAAGTAAATATAGTTTTGATTAGGAATCCTTATGGGAAAAGGGAATAGTTTTGACTATGAATCTTTATGGGAAAATGAAAGTATTTCAACTAGGAAATTCTTGTAGGAGAAGGAATCTGATTTCTTCACTATTATAAATAGAAGGGTAGAGTGTGCATAAGAGGAACAAGTTGAGAGGAGGGAGAGGGGGCATCAGAATCACCAAGCTCTGACTTGTAAAACACAAAAAAGATCTGAGAATCGTGTTTGAAGTAATAAAAGTATCATCATTTTTGTGCCCGTGGACGTAGGTCGGACCAAGATCCGCCGAACCACGTTAAATCTCTTTGTCGATTGGCATATTTATCTGTCTTTTGCTAAGTTTGCTTTTGGTCCCATATAACCAAACAAATTCACTATTGAGGGAAGATTGTCTCGGGAGTAATATTCTCGTATTGCCCTGAGACCAAAATCAGCCGTCAACAATAGATATAATGCGTGTTTGATAATTTATTTTCTTAACGGGTGGGAGTTTGATATTAGTAAACCCACAACTAATACCCTTAGCTAGTGTTACATTGAAATTGGAGTTGTGTCCTATAACATATGCTTGATGTCAACTTAGAAAATGTCTTAAAATCATAGTTTTAAAAATCGGATTAGATTGACCGGTTGAACAGGTCGAATCGGGAATTAATCGTGAGTGTGGTCCGGTTGAATTTTCAAAAATAAGGTACCAAAAATGATCAAAATCGATAAAAATCTATAAAAAAAAATGGTGAACCAGACCGGTCAATCCCTGAAAAAAAAATTAAACCAAAATTTAACCTTAATTTTTTTTTATAATTTTTAATTGATTAAAATTATTTATAACGTTATTTAATTTTACCGATTTAATCGAAACAGTTTAACTGAAAAAAGTATAGATTTCGGATTCGATCACCGGTGTTATTTTTAAAACACTACTTAAAATGCACTAGCCGTTAAAAGGAGAGTTGACCAAATTGTTGACCAAATTGGGACTCGATTCCAAATGGCCAATCAATTAGCAACGGACAAATACCAACTAATACAAACCGTTACAGTGCTATTGGAGTCCAGCAGTTTATTGATGTCGTTTTAGTTTTTATATTAAAAAATTAAATAACAATCGTTAGCCGTTACAGAATCCTAAAAAGAACAATGACGAATGGCAAAAAGGTCATTTGACCAATGATTAAAGGCGTACCATGAATATTTATTTATTTAATAATAAAATAAAAAAATAAAAATAGTATCGGATCGTATCGATGCTGTCTGGCTGTATGAGACTCGAACCACGCTTTTTTCTCTCTAGAACAATTCCCCCACTAACTTTGAAGGAAATTCCAAAACTAACCTCAGATCAAATTAATCAAATCAATCATCATCATCGGCCAGCAATTAAGCCTTGCTGTTTTGTTAAAACCAAAGCACTTAAAAAAGCATTAGAATTAGATTCCCTGCGTGTGTGTGTATATATATATATATATATTAATATCATTCATTACACGGCCAACAAGAAAAGCAAAGCAAATCTGGAGAGAAATAATGGCGAAGAAGGCGTGGTCGCTGAGGAAAGTGGTGAGCAAGGAGAGGTTGGTGTGGCCGTGGAAGCTCTCCGGCGCTTTCAAATGGAAACGAATCGACTTTCAGATTAAAATAATCGACGATTTGCTCTTCAAAATTATGTACGCTGTGGAAGCCGTCGTTCTCGTCTCCACTCTCGCTTTCTTCTTCCTTTGCTGTGGCTGCCACTTCTGATTCCTTTTTTGTAACACTATTCATTCATTCATTCAATGCTTTCCTTTTTTTTTTTTGATTTTTTTTCTCTGTTGTTTAATTTGGATTATATATGCATATTATAACTTGTAACTATTTCTCCAAAAAAAAAACTTGTAACTAATTTTTCCAGAAAAAAAAAAATCGTCGATATTGTTTTTCAATTTATTATTATTTAATTTTGGATGAGATAGTTTATGATATTTAAAAATAAAGGAAAAGTGATAGCTACAGAAAGTTACAGGTTCCGTTTGGAAAGCAACTGGAAAATATCTGCTCCAGCTTAGATAATATCATAATATAATGCTAAGTGAACGATGATGGTTTGATTTTCTTTAATGTTAAAATTAAATATAAAAAAAAATTATTGAAACTCCAAACACTAAACAGACAGACCGTAGCCAGAGCACGGACCCACCAATGTGACAGGGTATGTTGCGCCGCCTAGTCAACCCGGTTGGACCTAACAGAACATTCTGTTCGGCTATCCATCTTTAAAAAAATTAACTTATATTTTGGATTCAATCACTTGTCAGGTGTTGTTTTTGTTCTCAAAACTATATATATATATATATATTTTAGTGCTCAAAATAATAATAGTTTATTTAATCCTTATTAAGTTGTCTTTCATAATCCTCCAGCGACGCAATTTGATAGTATAGGACTCAAGATCTCACATTGAGGTCCTGAGTTCGAATCTAAAAAACATATTTCTTATAGGAGTCTGGAATATCCGGAGGTTTTACCTGTTCTGCTTAAGCTCGAAAGAGGTGATTTAACAACAAAATTTACAATTGTCTTTCATAATAAATTACATTTTTTTTTTGTGAAAATCAACTCACAATTTATTAGCATTAAAGATAAGAATGAAAATGTATGCTGCTTTGAAAGCACATTAGCGAGCAAATTGCATTTCTTATAAATATGAGAAATCTTGAACCCATTCAACGGTTGAAACAAATTTTTTTGGTACGTTGGAAATCTCGTAATTATTAAAAAATATATTTATTAAAAAAAATTATTTATTTTATACTTATAGTATCATTAATTTAGTACATTTGTGAAATAATAAAAAATTTATGTTATATATATTTTTATTGTGATTTTTATTTTTTATGTAGGTGAAATAATATTTTGGACACATAACTAGAAAAATGGACGTAATGTTTTGATTTTGGAGGTCAGAAACTTGAAAGGATTGTTTTAACAACAAATGACCAAAACAGAAGTTTTGTGTACACTACCTGTAGGAAATTCTTCAATAAGGGTAATTCTGTCTTTTGGATTGGATTGGGTGCTTGTGAGGGGTACAACCCTTTGGGGGGTTGCACCCCATCCCAAAGGGTGCCCTATTGGCACCCTTCCATGCCTTATATAAGAAGGCTTGATGTCCAAAAGATATATATAGAATTATATCCGATTTTTGATAAACAATAGACATTGTTTTCCTTTGTTTTGAGGAGAGTTTCACCATATTCCTAGTTCCTACACTTGTTAAGGAGTGCTCCTTGAACAAGAAGATTCCAAGTAATCCTGGGAGAACGTTGGCAAAACGAATTCGTAAAGCACCTGTGACGGAGCCAATAAGTTCTTAAGGACATAGTCATCTCGACTTGGACAATTCTGTGATCTCCATTTTCTGGTTTATTTTAATGGTTTTCTGGTTTTAGGGTTTCATGCATCTAGATCTACTTTTATTGTTTTGATCTATTTGTTGCAAGTTATTACTGTTTGATGACACTAATTTAACAACAATCTTAAGAACTTATGATATCGTGTTATTAAATAGTAATTTGCATGTTAGGGTTTGAATATTTTCTGGAAAATACGAACTGTGCATGAAAAACCCGTAGGGCGTTCGAACGCCCAACGCACGCGAAGGCTAAAATTTGAATTCTCGTAAGAACGTTCGAACGCGTCTTCAAACGCAACTCGAACGCAAGCCTTCTGCCTTAGAACGTTCAAACGCGTACTAAACGCAACTCGAACGCAAACTCTCTGGAACATTCCGTTCGAACGCGGTTCACGAACGCTATACGAACGTGAACTCTCTGGAATCATTCGTTCGAACGCGTTATCAAACGCTACTCGAACGTGAACTCTCTAAAAACATCGTTCGAACGCGTTATCAAACGCAACACGAACGCACACACACTGGACAGTCTCGTTCGAACGTAGATACGAACGCGACACTAACGAAATAGTCCTGTAATTCTTAGAAACTGCAAACTTAAATAATATTAACTTGGTTAGTCATATATGTTAACACATTAATCTTGATAGTATAGATTTAAGTTATTATTAGGTTGTTCAATTATCACAAGCATACACATAGTGATAAAGTTGAAATTGTTTGGTTGTTGCATAATTGGTTGAGAATTTAAAGTGTAATAATACACAAGTAATTCCATCCAATCTTGATTGACAAATATATCTACATCTATCGTATATCACTTTGTACCAGATCATTCGTTGATCGTTGTGCAATTTGTCTTTCGTAGACTAATTGACCCTGTTGATTTTCCAGTTACATATGGCTAGCGGAAATATCACGGTACCGGTCTCTCATGGAGAAAACCGGAGAAATTTGGTGGGGCAAATTTCAAACAATGGCAGAGCAAGATGCTGTTCTACCTGACAACTCTTCAGTTGGCAAAATTCCTCAAAGATCCTCCGGGTCCTTGTGGAGGTGAATCCGAATTGCCAAGGAAGAGCGAGAACAGACTTGGATGTCTGGAGACTTCTTATGCAAGAACTACCTTTGGGTGGTCTTGACAATACCCTGTATAATGTGTACCAAGGCATGACTTCTGCGAAGATTCTCTGGGAATCTCTCGAGAAGAAGTATAAAACTGAAGATGCCGGACAAAAGAAATTTGTTGTGGGTAGGTTCCTGGACTACAAAATGGTAGATTCAAGGACGGTGATGTCTCAGTTGGGTGAACTGCAATTAATCATTCATGAAATACTGGATGAGGGAATGAAACTTTGTGAGACGTTTCAAGTTGCCGCCATAATTGAAAAGTTGCCTCCATCATGGAAGGACTTCAGGAGCTATCTGAAACACAAAAAGGCAGATGAGAGCCTTGAAGACCTCAGTGTTCGATTAGAATCGAGGAGGACAACAGGATGTCCGAGAAGGCCAGCTACAAGACTCTGGAGTCTAAGGCCAACATCATTGAAGGTGTAAAGGGTAGCAAAAAGAGAAAGAACAGTGGAGCTGACTCTGGGAACAAGAAGTTCAAGGAAAATGCTACAACTGTGGAAAGAGCGGTCATATGTCAAAGGACTGCAGAAACAAGAAGTCTCAGGACAAGGGCAAGAAAGAAAAATGAGGCCCATGTCACTGAAGGCGAGCAGCTGACTGATGATATCTCAGAGATGGAACTATCAGCAGTGGTAACTGAAGCCAACATAGTTGGGAATCCGAGAGAATGGTGGGTAGACACTGGGGCTACTCGTCACATCTGTGCAGACAATAAGATGTTTTTCCATGTACCAGAAGGTCGATGGCGGCGATCATCTACAATGGGAAACTCGTCTACCTCTCAGGTGGTTGGACAAGGCACAGTGGTTCTGAAGATAACATCCGGAAAGGAGCTAACATTGAAAAATGTACTGCACGTTCCAGATATTCGGAAGAACTTGGTCTCGGGCTCTCTTCTTAGTAAGGCTGGTTTTAAGCTTGTATTTGTTTCTGATAAGTTTGTAATGACAAAGAATGATATGTATGTAGGAAAATTACCTGATGAGGGCCTTTTTAAGCTAAATGTAATGACTGTTAACCGTGCTATTAATAAAGTTAGTTCGTCTGCTTATATTATTGTGTCACAAAATGTATGGCATGAGAGGTTAGGACATGTTAATTATGATACTATGCGTAAATTAATTAACATGGACCTTATACCTAAATTTGCAATTGATGGCCAACATAATGTGAAGCATGTGTTGAAGCAAAAATGCATCGAACATCATTTCATTCTATAGAACGTAGTTCTGAACCGCTGGAACTTGTACATACCGATGTATGTGACATGAATATTGTGCAAACAAGAGGCGGTAAAAAGTACTTTGTCACTTTTATCGATGACAGCACAAGATTATGTTATGTGTACTTGCTGAGAAGCAAAGCTGAAGCAATTGAGAGCTTCGTACACTATAAGAACGAAGTTGAAAACCAACTTGGCAAGAAAATCAAAAGAATCAGGAGTGATAGAGGCGGTGAATACGTTTCACCATTCGGTGAATATTATTCTGTGCACGGAATTATTCACGAAACCACTGCTCCTTATTCTCCTCAACAGAACGGAATTGCAGAACGCAAAAACCGAACGTTGAAGGAAATGATGAACGCCATGTTGACAAGTTCGGGACTACCCCAGAACTTGTGGGGGGAAGCTTTGCTTTCCGCGAACTACGTTCTTAACAAAATTCCTCACAGAAGGTTGGACAAGACACCATATGAGTTGTGGAAAGGTTTCGTACCTTCCTACAAATACCTCAAAGTGTGGGGGTGTCTTGCCAAAGTAATGGTTCCTAAACCTAAGAAGGTTAAAATAGGACCAAGAACTGTTGACTGTATATTCATTGGATATGCCCGCAACAGTAGTGCGTATCGATTCTTGGTACACAAGTCGGAGATTCCTGACATCAATCCGGAAATGATAATTGAGTCAAGGAATGCGACATTTTTTGAAGAGACGTTTCCTTGTAAGGAAAGACAGCGCACAATGTCTCTCAAAAGAACGACTGACGCTGTCAAGGACAGTGATCAGGTTGACCTAGAATCAGATAAACGTGTTAATACTGAGACAATCGAGCCTAGACGTAGCAAAAGAGCTAGAACGTTAAGTCGTTTGGTCCCGATTTTCTGACATACCTGTTAGAAAATGAGCCTCAAAGCTATAAAGAAGCTATGTCTTCTCCTGAGGCACCTCTTTGGAAAGAGGCGATAAATAGTGAGATTGATTCAATCCTACAGAACCATACTTGGGAGTTGGTTGATCTTCCACCAGGTTGTAAGCCATTGGGCTACAAATGGATATTCAAAAGGAAGATGAAAACGGATGGATCAATAGATAAGTACAAGGCAAGACTTGTCATAAAAGGTTATAGACAAAGGAAGGCCATTGATTACTTTGACACCTATTCACCAGTGACTCGTATCACATCGATAAGAATGCTCATAGCTATAACAGCTATATTTGGTCTTAAAATACATCAAATGGATGTAAAGACGGCATTCTTGAATGGTGAATTGGATGAAGAAATTTACATGGAACAACCAGAAGGGTTTTGTGTTCCTGGACAAGAACAGAAGGTGTGCAAACTTGTAAAATCCTTGTATGGATTAAAACAAGCACCGAAACAATGGCATGAGAAATTTGACAAAGAAATGTTGTCAAATGGGTTCAAAACCAATGAGTGTGATAAGTGTGTGTACACTAAATCAACTCAAAAAGGATATGTCATTGTGTGTCTCTATGTAGACGATATGCTGATAATTGGTAGTATTCATGAAATGATTCAGTCTACCAAAAACGTGTTATCCAGCAGATTTGATATGAAAGATATGGGGATAGCTGATGTGATCCTAGGATTAAGATTTCTAGGACATCAGACGGATATATATTATCACAGACTCATTATATTGAGAAGATACTCGATAAATATATCAGAGGGGATCTTAATGTAGCTAGAACCCCAGTAGACCTAACTCTTCATTTATCAAGAATACTGGTTCAAGCATATCGCAATTAGAGTATTCGAGAATCATCGGAAGTCTGATGTATCTCACGAATTGCACACGACCTGATATCGCTCAAGCTGTGAATCGACTTAGCAGATATACGAGCAATCCAGGACACAACCACTGGAAAGCCATAGTAAGAGTTTTGATGTATCTGCGAGAAACTTCAAAATATGGGCTACATTACGAGAGATATCCTGCTGTACTAGAGGGTTACAGCGATGCTAACTGGATATCTGATACGGTGGATTCCAAATCCTCGAGTGGATTTGTTTTCACACTTGGTAATGCAGCCGTGTCATGGAAATCCTCAAGGCAAACGTGTATTGCCCGGTCTACTATGGAATCAGAATTCATAGCGTTAGACAAAACAGCGGAAGAAGCAGAATGGCTTAGAAACTTCCTGGAGGATATTCCTAGTTGGCCCAAATCAGTGCCAGCGATTAGCATACATTGTGATAGCCAATCGGCAATTGGGAGAGCCCAAAATACAATGTATAATGGTAAGTCTCGACACATACGTCGGAGACATAATACCATACGTCAACTGCTCTCAAGTGGCATAATAACGATCGATTATGTCCGTCGAAGGAAAACCTAGCGGATCCACTAACTAAAGGTTTACCTCGAGAGCAAGTTGAGAAGTCATCGAGGGGAATGGGCTTGAAGCCTATAATCTAAGAATTGTCACTGTGGAAACCCAACCTAGTTGACTGGAGATCCCAAGATCTAGGTTCAAAAGGGACAACAGAAACTTTGTGCAATTCAAAACAAGCACTGAAGAGTTTCGTACTCTTTCCCATTCCGATAATGACGCTGAGTGCTGTCTGTCATTGGTTAGGATAAGCTAAGGCTTTTAATGATCACTATATTAGGAGATGAGTCCTAATGGGGGTAAAGACAGATTACCTCTTCATAGCAGATCACCTATTTCAAGTAAGAAGTCAGGCCGCTTCCATGGGAACCTTTAAAGGCGGGTTACCCTAAAGTACTTGATGAATCCAGGACCGTTGTTCAGGGCCAAAATGAACACAACCGTAGAACGGGAAAATGGTCGAATTAAAGCTGTGTGTTGGAAATTGTCTTGGTTTACACCAACGGCAGAACAGTTCAAGACTATGGGTCACTGGTTTGCCAAGTAAATCCGATTGTCACTCACTAGGAAATGTTCAAGGCGAAAGCTACCTATTTCGATGCAGCTTTAGTTCATGGTAACTCTCTCAAATGTCTCCGTGTATATTTGAAGAATTGTGTACACTACCTGTAGGAAATTATTCAATAAGGGTAATTCTGTCTTTTGGATTGGATTGGGTGCTTGTGAGGGGTACAATCCTTTGGGGGGTTGCACCCCATCCCAAAGGGTGCCCTATTGGCACCCTTCCATGCCTTATATAAGAAGGCTTGATGTCCAAAAGATATATATAGAATTATATCCGATTTTTGATAACAAGAGACATTGTTTTCCTTTGTTTTGAGAGAGTTTCACCATATTCCTAGTTCATACACTTGTTAAGGAGTGCTCCTTGAACAAGAAGATTCCAAGTAATCCTGGGAGAACGTTGGCAAAACGAATCCGTAAAGCACCTGTGACGGAGCCTATAAGTTCTTAAGGACAGAGGTCATCTCGACTTGGACAATTCTGTGATCTCCATTTTCTGGTTTGTTTTAATGGTTTTCTGGTTTTAGGGTTTCATGCATCTAGATCTACTTTTATTGTTTTGATCTATTTGATTGCAAGTTATATTACTGTTTGATGACACTAATTTAACAACACTACCTTCTAAATTTGTTGTTCACATGCGCCACTTATGATCATTGATGATGATACACCAGGGCTGTATTTGGATTCGAAGCAAGTATGGTGAATTAAAGATGGAGTGGCCGAGTGGGTGGCTTTTTCTGAATGTTATTAAGTAAAGCCATCACATGCAACTTGTTCTTTAGCATTTAAAGTCAAAGTTACCGTTGCTTTGTAATAGAATTATTGCACCACTTTGTTCATGACTTTGATTGATGGCCCACATATGTTAAAATTTGTATGCAATTTAAATTGGGAAAGCTTTGCAAAAGTGCTGAAGCACCTCTATAAATAGAAGGTGCTCGACACTTAAGAATTCATGCTTTCTTTCAATTTTTCTGGTAGAATTTGGGAGAGAGTGTTTTATATGTTTTATTTTTTAAACTTTGTTGTAATTTTTTTTTTCTTTCAATAATAAAATTATGTATGTTTTTATTCAAAGTATGAGTAGCTAATTCAATCCTGTTGGGGTAAATGGTGAAGCTCTTAATATGGGAATATAGATTATTATTATTATTATTATATTATAATATATGAATTGTAATCTGAAGACTAATATTTAAATTTAGACTAATTATTGACAAACTTTGTTACAATATTTATAGCTGATTTTATATATTTGGCATAATTGAGTACATAACTGGATTTGTTATACACAAATATCATCATCGCATTTATGGTTTGTTTTATATGTTTTGACATAATTAATTTATGAAGTAAATTAACTAGGTAATAATGACAATTTATATATTATAAAAATTAAAATTTCTCTATATTTGAATATTAAGAGTGGATCTCTTAGCCCCGATATTTTTAATTTATTGTTGCATCATAATTTAAAAATTATCCATCACTTAAATCAATTCACTTTCTTTTTACTTAAATTATTATTTTATTTTACTAAATCTATTTCATGTGGATCGACCCCGGACTTATAAGGTTATTTTATTACTTTCACACTCTTATACTAAAAACCAATTTGTGAGTGTGTCAAGTATTTTGAGCCATTGCTGGGGAAAATAATTTAGTAGATAGAATAATAATTTAACATCCTTGTATTTTTTCTTTTTTATTTATTTTTTTAATTTTTTTTTTGTATTTTCTGCATCTCACTTTTATTCTTATTTGTATTTGTGTAATAGTTGATAGGCTTCCTTCCTAGGTCTAATAGTTGATAGGCTCGCAGGCCTCCGATGCTTCGATCTCGTCAGGATTCCTTCCCAGTTCCAATAGTTGATAGACCCGCATTCCTTAAATACTTCGATCGGTGATGAGATGCTTCTACCTCTCTGGGCTTCATTCTCAGGTCTAATAGTTGATAGTGTTGGGGGGTGTGGAACCTGTTTGGGAACATGTGAAATCCCTAGGGTCGGATCGGTGCCCCACACAATGGAAATGGGTCTAACCATGGATATCAAGTATGGGTATAATTTTAAATAATTTAATGAAATACTATATTCCATTACGAGTGTATAGGAAAAAATCAGGACTGAATCGGAGTCCGGAAACTCAAGAACATAAGAAAAAAAGATTCGGTGTGCGTAGCGCGCAACAGTGCACTCGCGCTCACTGTGCGCGTGCACACTATAACGCTGTGCACGTAATTTTTTTTTTTGTTTATTATTTCTCAAATTATATTTCCTTCAGCTCTCTTTCCATAGAGCTGAAGGAATTAAGGTCTATTACCCTAATTGCTTCCAACTCACCCTAAACATTTCAAAAACACCCAAAAATTAATTTTTAACATCAAAACCAACATCAACACATGTTATAGAATAAAATCATATTTTTCAAATATAAAATATTTTTACAAAAACATAAATTTATTCTAAATACGCACTTGCGTAAATTTTGAATCCAAAATACAAACCAAATTAGAATCCCACAATGAAGTGACTCGTGAATAATTTTAGGTCACTCAAATGTGGTCAAGTGATTCTATAATGGTAGTCTTACCTCTAAGCTATTATCTAGAATTCCAAACTCTAATTTTATGTCTATGTTAATATAAATATTTTGACCCAATTATAAGCATATTGTGTTTATACTTCCAAAGCATCCTAACACAATTAATTAGCCTAATTTCAACATTATTTATCTAATACATAATTCAACACTATATGTTTCACTAATGAAAAATAGCTTTTGGAGAAGATCAAACTTACCTAGTAAGGTTGATTCAAAGATCCAATCTACACATCATTCTCTTCTCCTAAATACCAAACACATGACAGTGAGTAATTTTCTGCTCATTAACGCACCTTATCTTGTGTAACGTGGCTCAGTTCGATTTGTTTTTTATCCAGAAATACTGGAAATATTTAGGGGTGTTTTAAGATTATACTGAGATTGTTTTTAATTAAAAAAATTAGAATGGAAACTCAGTTGGTGTTCATATAAATATGGGCTTATTTTGGCAGTGAGCTGAGAGCGTTTCTAGTCTAAAACAATCCAAATCTGATATGTTGTTCTGAGGCTATTCAGGGGCTGAAATTTTGTCCAAAATAGAAGAAAAATTTCAATGAAAGAGTTAGTAACATTCAACCAAGTGAAGGGAATGACAGACAAAATTTTCAAGTCCGATCCCAGGTTCCAACGTGTTTCCGCTGCTCTAGGAAAGTGGTTCCTACAGAAATCAGTAATCACAAAGTACGAGATCATACATTATAGTAATCGCATGAAAGATATAACAATAATATAATGATGAAGTAATCATAGCAGTCATATATCGGTAGTAATGAAGCGACTAACATACGTAAAATGATAATAAGAGAACAATTAATACATAAATATATATATCAATACCAAACTAAGGAAAATAGAATAGGCAGCTTAATATGCTTATTAAGTGGCCAGATGTGTGTGCATGTCCGGTCGGAAATGATAAATGTCTGGCCATATATACTGTTTTAGAACAGAAACTCCAAAACGCACAAATAATATGAAAGATGCCCTCAGGTTGTACTTCTTACAGTAGTCTGACTCAGAAAGACTCCTCTAAATGCTTAGTGTGTATTGGATACTTGCTAGAATGAGGGAAACTTCAGAGAGTTTGATGGTTCTTCTCACATGTTTTCTCTCTAAGTTTGCAAGATCACAATATGGCAGTGTGTTGTAGATCAGAGTTTCAGTCTTTTATCCAAAATTGTAAATAGTTCAAGGTTGGGAGAAAGGAATCATTTTATAGTAAGGGGTTGGGTCTGGAAATGGGAAAGGGAAACAAAATCTCTTTCCTATATTCTATATGTCTGGCATTATTGAAGACGCTAACGTTCGATACATGTCCGGTCAGACTTATAATTTGAAATTTAAGTCTGGAAGGCCATTGATCGGTGCGTTATGTGCGTTGACCACTTTAATGTATGTCCAACCGGATGTGAAATTTAAATTTTATATCCGGTTAGCCATAATTAAATCCCTTGTCTTTCGTAACCGACGATCTAAGCATTTAGAGACAGCTGTGATATGTCCGGCCAGATTTAGGATTTTCAAAGTATATCCGACCGTGCATTCTTGTGAGGGGGATGGTAGGCCGGACATAGGGGATGATCGACCAATGTTTGGCTGTGTTTTCTGAATTCCCAAAAGTTCCATCTCTTCTGACATTCATCTTTGTAACTTTCCAAGCTTTTAGATAGTGTCTCCATAAGAGACTCATCATTGGACTATGCGTAAAAATATAATGTCTACAGACATTGTCACCATATCTTGATCATCTCAAGCGCCTCATCGCGTGCTCATCTCATATCTCATCATCTCATATCTTCTCATCTCTCATCTCCTCATCTCATGTTGAAACCAATCCCTCAAATGACACTCAGTATCCTCATGCCCTATGCTGGAGGCTTCCTCATAATCCTCTTTCCTAACATGGTATCTTTTCCCATGAAAGGCTTTATGTCTTTGATACTAATAACGCCCCAAGTCGTTCTCCCCAAAGCAGAGGTTGTTACTGGATGTTCTTGTTGGAGTTTTTAAAGGTCCCAAGATCAAAACTCAAGCATGAATCATAAGTGAATACAACGACGGAAGTGCGGAATACTTACATCGAGCGGTTGAGCGACGCGGAAGCAACGAAGACGCCAAAAACTGCTCACTGCCTCACTGCAATGTGCGCCCACTGCTGCAGATTGGTGGTCTGTTTTGCGCCATTTTCATCATAAAAACAAGCTCCAAGCTTCGTCGTAGTGATTCCCGGCTCATGGGTATACTTCCCTATCACCTTCGCATTGATCTCGGAGTGTGCTAGCACTCTTGTTTTGCCACAAAACACACTTGCTTCCCTCCATTTTTGTTTCTTAAATTCGGCAGTTCACTGCCACTTGAAGAACAACAAAAACGTGAGTGATGAGAGGAAGAAGAAGAAGAGAGAGAGAGGGAAAAAAATGTGATACGGTTTTGTGTGTGATGTGTGTATCTAATACACATGAATTTCATTTGAAATTCATTTCACACACATTTGGGTTTAATTCCCAACCACACACATCACATTTATTACATCAAGTCACATCACTTCACTTTATCAATCCAATCAATTGTCACATCACTCAAAGTGACATGATTTGACGTGATGTGACGCTAGATGCGACTAGCGATTTGACGCTTGATTTGACGAGCCGCGCTCGAATTCGAAATGCGAATGCGCTCGTAAATATTGTCGGGCTCGGATTCACTAATTCTAAATTAACGAATTTTCCTTCGCGTCGTAATTAAATGATTACGCCAAGCGAAATCACTATTCACGTCACTAACGAATTAATTCTAAATTAATTCGCTCGCCCGAATTAAAATCTAATTTTAATTCCGCGTCGAAATCCAATTTCGTTTAATATATCAAATATATTAATTCCTCGATTAATTCCAAATTAATGTTCTCTCTCTTTAATCGATATTTTATCCTAGATAAAATATCTCCGCAATTAATCCCAGATTAATTTTCTCTCTCATCATATTAATCCCAGATTAATAAAAGTGCGAGTCATACGTCATCGGTGAATCTTTGGGAAGCGACCCATGAGATCCCCGGATATGTTGGCAGTCAAATCGGTCATCGGACTATCCGAACACGTGAGTACCAAGTACTACGTTTTACCGATTTACTAGACAAGGTTGGCTTCTAGCAAAGCACCAAGTCTTCCCAATTCTCCGGACATATTTTATAAGAATATTTAAGATCTGTATCAAGCGTAGTATACCGTAGTATTGTGTATATTGGCCCAGTATCGGATAGTCACGTGCTAGGGCTGGGGCTGGATAAGTGTCACCCCGTCCGAAGCACATATCGGATGCCTGGTAACATAGTCTCTATAATCGGATATTCATGACCTGGTCACAATATCCCTATTGGTTGCGCAACACTCAAGAGCACTAGTACCGTATCCTGCGTGACATCATCTCCAATATGACTGAAGTGATACTTCCGTCTTGACATCACACCCAATACACTACGACTCTCTGATAAACCAGAAGTGGTGTACGCAGAACCGGTTAAAGCCCTGTACCACCAAGACCAAAGTTTATCGATTATCGTAAGTATTAGCGATGTAAGTCTCAGGTTAAGACTATACACACTACCTTGATTTCGGCCTCCCATAGACACATAGTCATAATACCAATGGGATTCCGAAGGGTCTATCCAGAGCGAAGCTGTTTCCCGTACCATCGGTGAAACACGACCTCCTATCGCACTTGCATAAGTATCCAATACTTATATATATGAGAACTATGCCGTTGTGCCCTCACAACGCACACAAGTGCAATACTAGCCTATTCCGCATTATCGATGTCCAGTCTCGATAATACTCCGGCTAGGGATATTTAATGATTAATCCTTCGGGGACTGATACTGTCTCATATCATTCTCAGTCCAGGAACTAATCATAGGGACCTCTCTTCATTTATATCTATGGTGATCTAATCACAAATGATGAGAGTGCAATTTCCTTGTCACATAGTTAATTTGCTACAACAACACACAATGATGATCTGTGCAAATAGTGACGCTATGGGTCATTTTGTCCAACAATCTCCCACTTGGCACATAGCCAGTCACTCAAGTGTCCCACACCCGAACTATGAACGGTTCGCTCAAATTGCTGAGGAAAGGTTTTCGTCAGCGGATTTGTTTGATTATCGTCTGACGTGATTTATACGATCATCACATCGCCACGATGTGTGATCCGAACGAATCAGATGATATAGAAGTATATATATGGATCGTCGATGAGACCTTTAATTCCTTAGCATGTGCTGACGCCTAGCTCAGCTGCTAACAGAACTATATCTAATCCAATTAGATTTATTTTCGACCCAAATGGCTTCTATTGTTGCCTCAGCTGCAGCAATAATCCGCATTTGTTGTTTATTCGGCAACAGTTATCTTGCTCGGAATATTTCCAGCTCACTGTCCCTTATTCAAACTTTATAGTACCGCAGTATTTACCGATTGGAAACTTACAGAGTGATCCTAGTCACTTCAAGTTCTCCTACTCCATAATTTAAGACATCATCTTTAGTTCTCAAGATACTAACAGATGTTCTTAACTTCAATCCAGTGACTATCATTGGATTTTCCTGATTGTGACTCCATATGCTCAAAGCGTATGAGACACCATATCACGTACATTTTAAATGTACAATTTCAGAGAGTGTTAACAACTCCAAATCTATCCCAGTAGATCTTTATTCCTCGAATAAAGGTTGTTACTCCCCAGAATTCTACGGAAAGAATTCTTATGAAAGCCAAGCTTTCACCGATTGCTTTATGGGAATTTCATTATCAGTGCTCTCCCACTAACCTCCTTATATACACAAGAATCATTCGTTTTGAATTAATCATAAACCATATGATTACATCAAAACGTCAGTTCCAAGAACTTATGCTTGCTTCAATCCAAACATGGATCGAATAACCTGCAAACCTTGTTTGCTTGTTATGGTACGACAAAACCGACAGGATGTTATAAACATCCTCCGAAAGGTTCCTTTTCAGGAAAGCGATTTTGATCTATACTGACACATTTCATAAATGAAATATACAGTTATCTACAAAATCTCAAAATGGATTTACCATGGCAACAGGTAAAAGGTTGAATCGTTATTAACACAATGTTGATAACGATACCTTTCCGTCAAAGCCCAGCTTTGTACGTTGGTATGTTGCCTTCCATGTATGTCTTCCTTGAAGACGTTAATGTACCAATAGGCACAATGTCTTGTGGTACAACAACTAGTATCCAAAATGTTTTTAACATGGAATCCATTTCGGACTCATGGCAATTGCCATAATAGGGAGTCGATACCTCGTATCACTTCCTCAAAACGTAGTCGGTGGATATACCTTCATAAGATTGACATCTATATGAGGTTAGATCAGAAACCCATACCCTAGGTTGTTTTCTGACTCTATCCGATCTACTCAGTTCTTGTGTATTCGAAGATTAATGGTACAGATTCATTATTGATGAACTGTTTGTGTTCTATTAAGGACTTCGTGCCTTGAACAGTATTACTCCGATTTTCATCGAGTATCACTTCCTCCCACTGACCACTGCATATCGGTATTCCTCTCAGGAAAAAACCGCATGGTGAGCAACAATCACATTGTTCTCATGTGAGATTTATAAGTACTATACTTATGGTTTCCCTTAGGATAACCTATATTGGCACTTATCCAATTTGGGTCTTAGTTTGGTATCATCCAAACGTTATGCCTGGCATACCCAAATACTAGGAATGAGAAACCCCGCTTTCTTTCCTGTTCATATCCTATATGATATCTGTCAAACAGATTTATATGGAACCTTTTCTAAATAAGCTTTGCACTGTTAATACATATCCTATTGAAGGAAACAGTAGCTCAGAGCGACTCGTGATAAACCTTATCATGTCCAACAAAATTCGGTTTTAGTTCGGACACACCGTCTAACTGACGTGTCTCGGGAGGAGTCCTCATCTTGAAAGAATTACCACTCTTTCATGTACGTACGAAACTTACTGCTTAAATTTTCCATTACGGTCTTACCGTGGCGAATAATACTATAGTCGATCTGTTTATTTACTTCGTGTCGAAACTTCAAAAGTTTACGATCTGTGTTCTTCAAAAGAAACAATAACCACACGTGATGCTACATCCGTCAAGGTCACGAAATATTCATGTTCACATCTAGCCTAGCTAGATATGGGCCCACTAACTTCACCATGAATAGGGCTAACAGATCGGTGGCCCTTTTACTATTACTAAGTAAATAGTATTTTAGGTACTTTACCTAATAAACTAGATTCGTAGACCTTATTTGAATAGTCAAATCAGTCCTAGTACCCACTCTTCAAAAGTGTGGATATACG
>SKCR01033156.1:0-177637 GCA_019454045.1 Zanthoxylum bungeanum
GCTCTTAAGTACTGGCCGGCCATCGGGATATTATGACAAGGTCATGTATATCCGATTATAGAGACTAGTTACCAGACATCCGACATGTGCTTCGGACGGGGCAGACACTTATCCAGCCCCAGCCCTAGCACGTGACTATCCGATACTGGGCCGATATACACAATACTTGGTATACTACGCTTGATATAGATCTTAAATATTCTTAGATGAATATGACCGGAGAATTGGGTAGACTTCGTGCTTTGCTAGAAGCCGATCTTGTCTCGTAAATCGGTAGAGAACGTAGTACTTGGTACGTACGTGATTCGGATACTCCGACGACCGTATTTACTGCCAACTTATCCGGGGATCTTATGGGTCGCTTCCCGATAATGCACCGATGACGCATAACTCGTACTCATTAATAATATGGGATTATATAGAAGAAAGAGAAAATTAATCTAGGATTAATTACGGAGATATTTTATCTGGGATAAAATATCGTCTAAAGAGAGAGAATGATTAATTTAGAATTAATCGGTAAATTAAATATTCGATATATTAAAAGAAATTAGATTTCGACGCGGAATTAAAATTAGATTTTAATTCGGGCGAACGAATTAATTTAGAATTAATTCGTTAGCGACGTGAATAGTGAATTCGCTAGGCGTAATCATTTAATTACGACGCAACGGAAAAACTCGCTAATTAGGAATTAGCGAAACCGAGCCCGAGTGTGATTGCGAGCGCATTCGTATTTCGAATTCGAGTGCGGCAACGCAAGTCACATCAAGCGTCAAATCATTCGTCACATCAAGCGTCAAATCAAAAGTCACTTTGAGTGATGTGATTGATTGATTGATGTGATTGATTGATTGAGTGATTGACACACATCAAGTCACTTTAATAAAGTGACATTGAATAATAGATGGAAGTAGATGAAATAGTGAAGTTGGTTGAGACTTTTACCATTTTAATTATTTAATGAATTATTTGGTAATTGTTTAATGTATTTTCTTGGAAAATATATAAAGGTTTTTGGAAATATTTTGGCAACCAATTACACATTTTCTCTCCATCTCTCCTCCTCTCTTTCTCACGCCCAAGGGGCTGTTTTCTCTTCTTCTTCACAGCTCACTGCCGTGAGCTAAATGGGAAGCAATGAGTGGTTTTTGTTGCAAAAACACAAGTGCTAGCACACTTACGAGACTTGCGAAGGTGTTAGGGAAGTCCACCCATGAGCCGGGATCCATTCGACGAAGCTTGGAGCTTGACGAAGGACCAAATTTGAAGCCAAAACAGTGAACTTCTTCACTGCAGTTCACACCCAAAACAGTGGGGTTTTTCAATTTTTGTTGCTTGCCGCGTCTCTCAACCGATCAATGTGAGTATTCCGCTACCTCCTTTGATGTATTCACACATGTATTTCATTGCTTGTTTGATCTTGGGACCTAGATAAAACCTAACAAAGATCTGATATCAAACAATTCCTAACCAATGGGGTAAGGCGTTAACGCCAATGTGACCAAGTCTCATATGCCAAAGTTCAGTATTATTAATTACAGGTAAACTAGTTTATTAACTCCAGTATTTAATATATCTTTTGAAGTTTGCAATGTATAATGACCATGCTGGTTGGACAAAAAGGATCTGAATATTATTTTTTATCATATAAATACAAAGAACTATTCTTAATATTAATACAAAAGCCTTATGTATCTAATACAAAAAGTGATATAATATTTGCGACACATCCCGGTACAAAATGAAAGTCATATAACAAAAGTGTCCCATTCGGCAATGAGATCTCGCATACTCCCACTGCAACTGCATCCAAAGAGTCTCCACTCCCGAACCGCAACTGTATCTCTCCAAGCTTCAGTTTCCTACTTTCCTTCAGCACCTGCAACGAATTACAAATGTGAATGGGACAAGAAGAATCTAAAATCCAGCTGGATGTAACGGCTTCACAAGCCAAAGATAAATCAATAACTGGAAAAATAAAAGTACCTGATGTAGAAGCTCTGTCTCTCCTCACTTGGGCAATGTAATCAGGACAGTTCCTTTTCCAGTGCCCAACTTTGCCGCAGTGGTGGCATTTGTCTTCAGAAGCCCTTTTGGGCTTTGCAATCTTCGCCTGTTGTTGAGGACCAAAAGCCTTCTTCTTCTTCTTGCCTTTCTTGTTCTTTCCCTTGGACCATCCTTGGGAAGAACCCGAAAGAGAAGTAGTTCTAGGAGGGCGAGTCGGTACTCCCTTCTTAAGGTCCTCTTCTGCCGTGAGCAACATCCTATGTAGCTCCTGGTAGGTACAGACAGTCCCGTGCATGTTGAAGTACATCACGAACTGGCGAAATGAAGCTGGCAGTGAACCAAAAATGACACTCCTACCGAGAATGTCATTCAAGATGAGATTATGTTGCCTCAATTGATCGATCAAATCGATCATCTGAAGAACATGTGGGCTAACACTCTGCCCCTCATCCAGACGCGCATGGAACAGTTCCATGGCGACTTTGTGAACAACCACTTGTTCCTGGTTCTCAAACGATTGTCTCAATCGCGTCATCATACTATAGGAATCTAGCATACCATAGTAATATTGCTTGAGTTTCGGAGACAATGAACTAAGGATGTATGATTTAACCCTTAAATCATCATCCTTCCAAGTTTCAAAAACTTGGCGTTCCTCCTCCGAAGCATCCTCACCCACTGCAAGGGGCAACGGACCCTCAAGAAAAAAACCCAGCTTTTCGGAATCGAGGACAATCCTCAAATCCAATTCCCAGTCTGCAAAGTTCTCAGCGCCTTTCAGTTTGTTCGCATCAAACTGATTTGTGGATTGTGCCGCCATCGCCAATCTATCATATAGATCACGAAAAACGGTTAGCAGAAATAAAGCAGTTTCATATAATATCAAAAGCATAAACTAGATCATGGATTTTTAATCTAATATGCCCCTCGCACTAAATCATGCAATACTGTAATCCCAAAACATAATACAAATATTTAATAATTAAATTAAATACTAATAGTGAAAAGTGGATCCCGTGATTATATTTCGGCTCACAGCAGAGGAACGGTCTCGCCTACGTATATTCATCAGGTAGACAACTCATTTGTCAATCATTCACTAATGACTCCTAAGTATCCGGTCTTGGCCGTTTCTCGTTGTCGCTGCGAAGGCAGGCCCACAAGGAGACGTACCAAGGTTAAACTCGTCAATGATAAACTCAAGTTACTTACGTAATCCTGACAGCTAGGGCACGTTCAGAATTCCGCTTTTACTTGAATTTACCTAGTATCTGATATACATCCGGTATAAATAAATCTTTATCGGCTACATCCTCACAGCAGAGGCACGGTCTCGGATGTAGTCACAAAGAAGTATTCATAAACCGTATTGACAAGACGGACCATATAACATGCATCAAATACATAATTACATTCAAACCTTATTAATTAGGGATTTTCCGCTAAGTGTCATACACCCTAAATCTAACCAATTTAGATCCTAATAAGCATGCATAAAGTCAAGAAAACATGATTAAACATTGATTCAATGAAGGATAATCATATTAGGTGGCCTAGAATCAGACCTGCTCTGATACCATTTTGTAGGGGTTTTTAGGGGGTGAATCCGGTAACGCAACGGAAGCGGTGAAAATTTGATTTTCAGATTTCAAAAATTTTTCTCGGATTAATTAAGTAAACATATTTATTTAATATTCCAATAATCAAATTATGAAATAAAATTCAATAAAACAATTTTAAGTGAATTTACCGAAATACCTTGCTTTGTATTTTTGTCCATTTTAGTCCGAAATTGATCTAATCAATTTTAAATGATTCTAAATCATTTCCAAGATGAACTTATGATGTTCAAAACATCAAAACACCAAAGCAACCAAAATCCCCAAAAACCAAGTCTGGCCGAGGAGAGAGCACCATTTAGGTTCCATTTTGTGCATTTTGCACTTTCATGCTTCAAGACACATCCAAATGATATCCAATCAACATGAAACTTTATATGCATCATATACACACATAAATACACAACATATATGAAAACCCCCAAATTTTGAATTAGTCATGAACCCTAATTTTTCAATTTTCACAAATTGGACAAATTAGACCAAATACTAAATCAATTACTTCAATCATCATTCTTCCATCCAATCCAAGTCTCAACACAATGAAACAACTCAAGATCAAATCTAGGTCATTTAAGAGTGGGTCAATAACTCTAGATTAGCAACATGGTTTCAAAAACCTTAAAAGAATGATTATAACTACAATAGTTACAAGCTTTCTTCATCTCACATGCTCAACACTTTCAACCAAATTTCCATCATCACAAACAAAAGAAATAATGAAAAGAATAACTTAAGAACATCACAAGATGTTGCCTAGATCCTAAGGAACAAATTCATTTCTAATAGTAAGTTTGAAAAACTTACAAAATCCAAGCTTTTCTTTAAGTTTTTCCTTTTCTCCTTCACTTGCTTTCTTTGTTTTCTTTAATGGTGTTTCTTGTAAAGTGTATTAGGTTATTAAATGAAGATGAAATGAAAACAATATATACTTGTAATAATTTGCCCTTGGCCGAAAATCACAAGCATTTACCAAATTATTTTCATTTCAATTTCATTTCAAAAATCATGTAATCAACTTGCATAAATATCTTAATACAACTTGTTAGATATTTATTTAAGTCAAAAAAAGCAACTAACATCATTTACTTTAAATATCCTAATCTAAGATATTTATATTTTAATTAATTTAATCATTTAATCATTTAACAATTAAATAATCAATTAATTAATCAAATAAAAATATATTATATATATGTATAATATTACATTAAATATTAAAAACATATATTCATTTAGGATATAAGTCAAATAACTCATTTTGACTATTAATTAATGTGTATTTAAATTAATCAAGTATTAAATGTAAATACACAATAATTAGACAAATGACTATCTAGGCCTTTTAGCACGTATATTGCGTTTAACCTTTAAACGACTTTATAAATAATCAATATTATTTATTAATGTTGCTCTAGTGCTCTACGAGTATGTTTCATTATTGAGACTCTATAGATTCAGGTATATCCGTCACGAAATCTAATTTCGTGTCCATAGTCTATCCACCCGTAGATTATGACGATCACGGATAATCTCGCTGAACCATACAGGTCGAGGTCATGGAAAATGTATAATTCCTCCGTCACAGGTATCCGGATAAATCCCAGAGATATAGATGTAAACGCCAAATCTCTATCGGGATTATCCAGTCGACTATTCTATTAGCAATCTCAAAAGAATGTTTAGAACTAGCTTCTAAACTTTACCACGGGCCCATGGTTTTATCTGATTGCTAATCATATGGACTACCTATGCTCTGATACACAGAACTGACGGATCCTATCTTGATACACATAGGACACCCTGAGGATCTATCTACACCCAACGAACAGGCGGAGGTCTGATCTTAATAGATCGGTGACGTGACTACCGTCTAAGTGTAGAAGATGTCTCATGTGCCCACAATGGTATCTCAAGTCTAAGAATCACAAGTGCTACTCAACCCAAGAAGATTCTTATTGACGCTGGTGTACCATCCATTAAGAATCTTCGGTGAGTCGTTCAGTGTTTATCCGCTATAAACACCTACACGTCTATACTAGTCTCCAAGACTTATGGTTCATTGAGAAACCATTGGAATCATATATTCCAGTATACGACATGTACCGATCTCAACGGGTTTATTATACTGACCAAGTAGTGTAAACCTTGACCAGGAACTGTCTGAGAATGACAACGTCATGATACTACTCAATGTCCGTTGCGACGCTTTTACAACTGTATCATGACTAATCATTCTAGGGTCATTACGTCTTTACCATATAGAAAGATAGATTATATTATAGAAACTGCATATATTATTCATAATAATAATGTTTTACAGAAGTATTTAACAGAAATAAAACCAGGAATTGGCGCTCTGAGCACCAACCCCGACACCTTATACTCACGGCAGTCACGCTTCCAGTGACCCCGTTTGCCACGCTGTAGGCAGACATCTTGAGATTTGTCCTTAGCCTTCCCAGAAGACTTTAATGATGATCGGCATTGCCCTTCTTCTTCTTCTTTTTCTTCACGCCTCCAGTAGCCTTTGGCCAAGCCTTGGCAGACTGAGATGTCGAAGCGAAGTGTACCTCGCGCTTTTTGCCCTTCAATAGCTCTTTCTATGCTTCACGCAGCATTGCCATCAACTCTCCAAGAGTATGGTCTTGGTTCATTATATTATAGTTCATAATGAACCCGCTCCAGCTGTCAGGAAGAGACTGCATCAAATCTATAGATGTCTCAGCCTCAAAGGTTATGCCTAGCTGACCCAGCTATTGGATGTCAGTAATCATCTGTGACACATGATGTTCGACAGATGTACCTTCTGACATTCGAGAGCGAAAGACCTTCTTCTGCAATTCATACATTTGCGATCTAAGGTTAGATCGATGAAGGTCCTTCAATTTTGCCATCATAGTATAGGGATCTAATTCCTTGTTCTGGCGATGAAATTGAGGGGTCATTGCAGCGAGCATGATGGATTGAGTAGTTGAGTTGTCATCGCTGTGAGTCTTCCAAAGCTCAAGCTCAAGCGGCTGCTCAATTCCAGGCTTAGGCCCAAATATAACAAGTGCGTATTCTTGAATTATATTGAACTACAATTTTAAATCTAATTTAATTTGTATTCAATACTAATTCAAATTTAATTTCAAATTAAATAATTACACTTTATTAATGTGCCTTTACGACTTAGATTCTAAATCTAATCTTAATGGGTCTCAAAGGCCCAATTAACATCCAATGTCAATTTAATTAAAGACCAATGGGCTTTTAATTAATTCATAAGGCATGGGCTTTGGCCAATATGGGTCAAACCCAAATGCCAAGGCCCAATAAAGGAATCACTCTATTTGCCATAAAATTAATTTCGGCCCAATTAAATATTTAAAAGCGCATTTATTATATTTGAACTTTATGGAATGGTTTTAGGCCCAATTTGGATCCAATCCAATTGTCCTAAACCAACTTGGCCCAACCAAGCCCATTAGGCCCAAATATAACAATTTTAGCCCAATTCCAAATTGAAGCCTAATTAATTAAATTCCAATATTCCAAATATCACAATTTTTTTTTAATTAAAGTGTATAGCCATAATTAATTAGTTAAATTAACATTTCCAAAACACCAATTTAATTAATTAATCATGCTTTATTATATTCAATATATGTCCAACATAATTGAAATAAAATCAAGTCATAACATGCTTCTCTATCTCACGGCATTTGGGGCATTTTATATTTGATTTTGATTTCAATCCAATTAAATCACAAATCAATATATTCATGCATTTTAAACACATCCAATAGTCTAAGAAATCAAAAATGACCATGACATTAGGGCTCTAAGTATTCGGCCATGCTATCCAATTTGGGAAAATTATCTAATCAATTTTTTTTTCAAAATTAATCATGCAAAACTCTAAGTTATCATAATCTAAGCATACTCAAACAATCAATTTGACGAAATCATGGTCCAAGCAAAAATACCCAAATTCAAGTTGATGAACCCTAATCCATTTCATGCTTAATTTGGCTTTGATACCATTGTTGGGTTCTCCTAGAACATGCCAATGATCTATTAAGCATAAATTGTGTGAATAGTCAAAGTAAGATTGCGGAAAAAATACTTACATTGGTCGGCAATATGGATGTGGAGAAAATAAAAATTATTTCCCTCCTTTGAGAAGTGCTCCAAGCTCTCCTTTGATTGTATGTTGAGCTCCAAACTTTATCTTTGAATTCCAAACTCAATGGGAAAGTTTCCCTATCACCTTTGTAGACCCATTTTTAAGTGCTAGCTTAGGAAAATTTTGCTACAAAATTTCCCAATCAAGAGAAGCAACTCTCGGCAATCTTAGAGAAAGAGAGGGGGAAAGTTTCGGCTAAGTGAGGAATAAGAGGGAGAGAGTGTAATGCGTTACTAGATTTGATTTTCCAAAAATCAATAAATCAATTACCAAATCTTCCAAAGTTGGTAAAGGTCTTACACATCAATTGAAAATAATGATAGTGTAAGAAACAAGCTAACATCAAAGTCTTCACTAACTTCCATCACCATAAAGTAAATAGTTGACTAGTGATGTGACTTGTGGACCCCACTTTAAATTCAAAATCCAAGTGGGCCCGCTAAACACATTTCGGGCTCGGGTTCATTATTTAGAATTAACGAATTTTCCGTTGCGAATTAATTAAATCAAATTTAATTAAATAATAATGCCTCGCAAAATTATTACGAAAGTCGCTCGCGAATTAATTCATTCGCCTGAATTAAAATCCAATTTTAATTTCACTTCGAAATCTAATTTCAATTAATATATCGAATATATTATTTAATCGATTTATTTTGAAATTAATCATTCTCTCTCTTCTAATCGAATTTTATCCCAGATAAATTCTCGCCGCAATTAATCCTAGATTAATTTTTCTCTCTCCCATAATTAATCATAGATTAATTCTGTTCGAGTCAAACATCATTGGTGAATCTTCGGGAAGCGACCCATGAGATCCATGGACATGTTGGCAGTAAATCTGATCATCAGACTATCCGAACACGTGCGTACCCGGTACCACGTTCTTACCGATTTACAAGACAAGGTTGGCTTCTACCAAAGCACTGTGCCTACCCAATTCTCCAAAAATATTCTTTAAGGAATATATAATCTATATCAAGCGTAGTATACCAAGTATTGCGTATTCCAATCCATTATCATATGTCACAAGCTAGACCTGGGGCTGGAATAGTGTCTGCCATGTATGAAGAATATATCGGATCACTAGCAACTAGTCTCTTTAATCGGATAATCATGACCTTGTCATATTATCCCGATAGTTGCAACATAATAGAGTACCAGTTTTGTATCTCTGCCTGATCATCATCTCCATATGACTGAAGTGATACTTTCATCTTGACATCACACCCAATACACTACGATTCTCAATAAACCCAGAAGATGTGTACACAGAACCTGTTAAAGTCCTGGACGACCAAAACCAAAGCGTACTGATTGTCGCAAGTATTAGCAATGCAAGTCTCAGGTTAAGACCAAATGCATCTACCCTGATGTGGATTCCCAAAGACACATAGTCATACTACCAATGGGATTCCGCGGGGTCTATCCATAGTGAAGCTGTTCCCGTACCATCGGTAAACAGAACCTTCCATTACACTTGCATGAGTATCCAATACCCAAATATATGAGAACTGTGTCGTTACGCTTCCATAACGCGCACAGTGTAATACTAGTCTATTCCGTACTATCGATGTCCAATCTCGATAATACTACGACTAGGGATATTTAATGATTAAACTTTTAGTGGATTGATATTGTCTAATATCTTATAATCCGGAACTAATCATAAGGACTTTTATCATTTATTTAATCAAGTAATCTAATTACAAAATGATAAAATAAAAAATTTCCATTGTCACATAGTTAATTTATACAAAAACCACAATGTCTTTTACAAATAGTGACGCTATGGGTCATAATTATCTAACAATGACATCATTTTCATCACAAACAATCCAGTTTTTCCAGATTTGATTTTGCAACAAAAATAATCAATTTTTCATGCTTTAGTCCAAAATTTTCAACATTAATCGTATTAATTAAAACACCAATTCAAGTCACCACAAATGAACCACCCAAAAACAATTCTAGGCATTACAAGAGTGGTCATAACACTCTAGAATGGTAACATATCATCACATGATCAAATTGGACAATAATTACAATAATATCATCCAAACCAACTTCACACATGCACAAGGCCTTCAAATCCATCAACCAAAACCAGAAGCCCCAATTTTCAACAAGTAAAGAAACCCTATAACTATTTTCGGAACACAAGAACAAGAAACCAACTTTCTAAACTCAAGAATGATAAAGATTACCTTTAATATTCAATTATCCTTAAGTTTTTCTTGTTTTTTTCCCTTCACTTTCTTCATGGTTTCTTCAAACCAACTTGAGAGCTTTATTTTGATGTATTTTCGGCCATTGATGATCAAGCTTGAAGAAAAGAAGAATTTTCCCAATTTTAAATCATCATTTCCGACTTTGGAGGGGCAAAATTGTCAATTTTATATTTTAATTTCATTAAATTAAAATAAAGATAAGATAAGCTTTAACTTGGACAAATCAAATTTGCACACTTAAAGCTTAATTAAAACATGCCACATGTATCAATAATAATTAAACATATTGCATAATATTTATGTAATATGAATATTATTTAATTATTCAAATATTTAACATTTAAATATCTAAATAATTAATTAATATGATTATTATATATATGTATTTTATTTACATTAAATAAAAAATACATATATTAATGGCATGTGTCAAAATCTCATTTGATAATTAATTAATGTGTAACTAATCAAATAATATATCAAATACAAATACACAATAATTACGATTGACCAAAAATGCCCCTATGCATGTGTTTTCATTTAACTGATTAAACGATTCGAATTAACTCATTTAATCTGATGAAGTATTATGAATAATTTGTACTATTCATAACGCGTTGCCCAAGTGCTCAACGAGTACACTTTATATTATGGGACTCTCTAAGTTTAGGTTTATCCGTCACAAAATCCAATTTCGTGTCCATAATTCACCCACTCATGAATTATGACTATACTAGTCGAGGTCATTGCATACGTATAATCCATCTGTCACAGGCTATCCATATTATACCTGAGATATAGATAAGAACGTCAAATCCTTCTGGTATAATATAGTCAACTTTCAAATTTACGATCTCCAAATAACACTCGGAACTAATTTTCGAAGTTATACCACGGCCATGGATTTACTAGATCGCAAATACGTGTATGATGCATATGCCTTGCACACAGGACTGACGGATTCTATCTTGATACGCACATGATATCATGAGCATCAGTCCACACCCAACGAACATGCAGAGGTCTGATCTAAATAGATCGGTGACGTGACTGCCATCAAAGTGTGGAGAATAACTCATATATCCATAGTGGTATCTCAAGTCAAAGGATCATTTTGTTCGCTTAACTCGAGAATATTCCTAATGACGTTGGTGTACCATCTATTAGGAAATATTCAGTGAGTCGTTCAGTGTTTATCAAATAAACACCTACATGTCTATAAAAGTCTCCCGAGACTTATGGTTCATTAGGATAAACCATCGGATCAAGTCACGTTATACGACATGTACTGGTCTCAGTGGATTTTGCTAACCGACCCATGTTAGTAAATCTTGACCATGAACTTTATTTAAGGATATACAACTCATAGTGA
Organism: Zanthoxylum bungeanum; assembly: GCA_019454045.1. Lineage (NCBI taxonomy): Eukaryota > Viridiplantae > Streptophyta > Magnoliopsida > Sapindales > Rutaceae > Zanthoxylum > Zanthoxylum bungeanum. The sequence goes on from SKCR01033156.1 coordinate 11,404, forward strand.
CGCTTCCTAATGTCAATTACAAACTACGTTGTAACTGCGCACTACGTTGTAAATCCTAGGGTCTTTGTCTAATATACACGTATCACTAAATCAGATTTAGTTTCAATCTAATCATAATTATATATCTAATCGCAATTAGATCGAAAATATATATAAAAGACAAGAGGTGCTACCGTTAAATAAGTAACATTATGGAAAAAAAAAACATTGTTCGTATTTATGAATCGGACATAAATACGATCCGGATTGGCACTCTGAGCACCAACCCTAAAAATTTCTCCCACTTGATCTAGTGCCAATCCACGGTATCATATACAAATCTCAATGTGTATCACATACCCATGGCCCTCAAGAGCTCACGTAGCACTCAAGAGGTAGGCAACAACAAGTAAGCCCGCTTTAACAAATTAAGTCTTTCGAACAAGCCCAATTGTTTCCCTTAGTCAACGTCATTCATATTTTGTAGAATCTAAGATCTACATCAATATGAAACAGATGTGATATCAATACTGTGCTATAGCTATTAATTTGTCTTTGTATTTAAAGATTAAATCTAAAATCCTTTACAGACAACCGTAAACACAATACTAATGTCAAAACTTCTAAGCTATAAGGTCACTCTGTAACTTCATAAGTTACAAGTAATTCCACTAATATAGTAGAATCATCTGTGACACTCCCACTACATCTTTTCTGACTTTATATGACATAGACCATCTAATGTCATAATTAGACTCAAAACTAATTTGATCCTAATGGTTGCGGATTATATTCTCTATGAATTAGAAACTTGTTCTTAATATCTCAAAGATCACACGGAACATGTTTCAAGATTCATCCTATGGTCTACAACATATCAAAATAATTTGTAACAGTTACAATTAAATTGATATCTTTAATCGTACACAATATAGTATTCATTATGCTGTCATCATATGATGCATCAGATTGACTAGACAACTTGATCAATTTCTCTTTCGACAAAGGAATCATCCTTTACGAAAGATTAATACTATATACAAGAGACACATTAATTGTCAAACAGTTATACTAACTGTCATACAGATAATCTTGTTGTGTCTTTATTAGATCATATCTAATGCACGAGTGATGAGAGTTTCTCACAAGTCTCTTAGTTTTATATCATATATAAAATTTTATATCAAATATATCAGAGACTACTCCCACTGCTATCACGGAGAAAAGAAGACTTAGGTAAACCTTATACCTCACAAACATTTCATTATTACAGTAATAATGATAGTGTCGTTAGGATATATAATACTATAAAGAAATTTGTACGCTCTCACTGACCCTACTATCAAATATGTATTCTTTATACTTTGATAAAATTAGACAATCTGACTGTATCAAAATTAGAGAACACGTATCTTTGGAAAGCTTATCTGAGTCTACAATAGGCTCAATAAGCTAATATATCAAACTGTGATCTTGGAATAATACAAACTCTAGGGCCATTCTAGGATGAACTCTTCAAACAAAGAAACCACAACGGATCTCTCATTTGAAGAAAACATTCAGGAACACCATTTTGCATTCTTTAGCCAAAATACATAGTTTAATATCAACATTAACCAACAGATATTTAATTGTTCAATTAGTGCGACTAGAGACAAGTTTTCTTAGAATCTACAATAGATAGCTGAGTTTAAATTTTCTCACAATCACATTATAAAGGTAAAACCTTCAATAGGCTCACTTTGTTTTTGCTGCGCAAACAATTTGCGCAATCTATGAACGATTCGTACCGAAAGCTCAATCAAGTTCAAAACTTGATCGTAGTAAGCTATGAAAAATCTTAGATCTATGGTTCAATGCTAACTTCCGAAATCGATATCAAATATCACTCACACTATAAGATATGGGATAATTTTCTTCAATAAGAAAACAACAGAATCATTGAGTATCAAATACTTTATAAATGATTCTGACATCCTATTGGACTTATACGGAAGATACCGTAGGGTCATTTCATCTAATTAATTATGTAGTACCATTTTAGTTTATCACTCTCATATTTGACTTCAATAAGTCAAGTCTTTTCTACAATCGTTAACATTTGATGTTACACTCGAAGTAATAAAATAATTTCATTACTCGGGATTGTAGAAAATACATTCTATCAAATAGAATACAATATTCTATTAAATAGAATAAATGATAAACTTTCACTTGCACCTCCAAGGCGCAAGTACTTTCAATTATATAACTATTATACAAAAGAAAGATTCAAATCTCAAACTTTTCAAGATTCGAATTTTCTACTTACACATCATATACGTAACTGTAGAAACTAATGGAAAAATAATTAAAAGGATGAATTAGTGTTACTGGAGCGTATCCCCAAAAGTATTGAAACTAATTCAGTAACACTCAATATCAAACGAATCATATCAAATAAGATTCGATTTCTCCCACTGATCAATTCCATCACAATGGAATCGTAGAATAATAATATTGAGTAAAAATCAATTCATTAAATAACTTAGAACTAATTGTCGTAAATTCACGTGTTTGATCATATCAAACATCTTTGTACAATTCAAAGACTCACGATGAATTTTAAAATATAGTTTTCAACACTTCAAAAAGAATATATTTGAACCATTCAAAATATTTTATCCGCGTTTCATCAGAAATATATTGAAAGTTCTCGAACAATTCAAGACGTTCAATATATATTCTTTTTAGAAACATGTAACTAAGTTATGACAGTTCATTAACTAAGTTATTAAGTAAAGAAAACTATCCAAGGCAATTTATAATTCATTAAACTACATACTTCCAAAGTATTAGTTTAATAAATATATAGTCCAATGACGATCATTTATTAAATGAGATTTAATCACATCTTGAATACAATATTCATTAAATGGATAAGGATACATGGTATGATCTTGTATAGACCATCATTTACCATACGGAATAAGCATCTAATGCTTATGTGATAAAATCTCATAAAGCACTGTTCTAAGTTATTTAGTTAACCGAATATTTTTCTTAATGTTTATCTTTGGATCAATGACACTATTAGTCGTATTAAAATATGTAACAATTGTTTATAAAGAACAATTAACTATCCAATAGTCACAATTTCTGATATCAATTATCAAAACAATCATTAAATATTATTTTAAATAACTAGATGGGATATCTGGTATCCAATAGCTACAGTTGTCGTATTGTGAGAATCGATATTCCCTATATATAACTACACACATCTCCTTTCTTTAGCTTTATAATTTTCCCTCAATTATTCACAACAATTGCAAATATTTGATTAGCAAACTGTGTAAAACACTTGACTTCTAAAAGTCACTAAAGCCAAGAAACGTCATTATAAGATAAACAAAATACATAATGGAGTTTTCTTAATGCCAGTCAAGAATCTCGAGACATGAACTAATTCTTGTCAATTCTTACTGCACAAGAAACTATTCTCTCTAAACAGTTATATCCTTAAAAAGATAGCTATTTAGATTACTTATCGTGACTTAGAAGTTAAGTCACTAACCATCTTGATTTTAAAGAAAATCGGAACAACAGGTCGCGATGGTTTAAACTAATCTAACAATATCCAAGTCTACTAACATTCTAGAACCTATTCTAGAAATATGTAACCATAAGAGAAGTCAAAAAACATATTCAAGTAATATGCATGCAGTGGATTAGAAGTATAAATTCTATTAACAATATAGAATAAAGGAAAACAAAAACAGTAATTTCCATAAAAATTACGCACTGCCTTAGTTATGGATTTTTAACCCAGCAGTGTCTCCCACTAATTTACGTAATATCGTAATCCCCAACGGAGAATGGGAATTCAATAATTAAATCGAATTCCATAGTGAGAGTAGGATCCCATGAATATATTCCACTCACAGTTTTGGCACGATATCGCCTACGTATATTCATTAGGTAGATAGCTCATTGTCAATCACTCACCAGTGACTCCTAATTTTTATCATGATCGTTTCTCGTTATGACAGTTTTGGCATGTTCACAATGAGGCGTATCAAAGCTTCACTTGCCAATGACAAACTCAAGCTATCGATGTAGTCCTGACAGCTTTGGCACGTTCAAGATTTCCACTTTCACTTGAATTTATCTAATATAAATTATACATCCGGCATGGATAAAATTCTATCAACTACACCCTCACTGCTTTGGCACGATCTCGGATGCAGTCATAGAAAGATACCCATAAACCGTATTGACAAGACGGAAAAAGAAACATGCATCCAATACACGTTACTTTACAGCCTTATTTAAGCAGGGATATTCCTCAAGGAATCTTAACTCTACATCAAATGCAGAATTATAATCTAGATAAATTTCTAAACAGTTCAATTCTAATTTAGAAAATATAACATAACTTAATGATTAAATTTTCGTTACGTTTCCCGTTAGCGTAGAATCGAAAAGTCAAGAAATATCTAAATTACATGCATGTGTGAAGATCAAAATTGGATTATATATCATATATCAAGCATGACTAATGTAATGGATGAAGGAACAGACCTGCTCTGATACCATTTTTGTTGGGGTTTCAGGCAAAGGGAGCGGCGGAAGCGCTGTTCGGACGAAATCGTAATTTTAAAACTTTTTAAATTACCGAATGAATTATTCAATATCTAATATGAATAATTCATTCATATTTCACCTAAACATATTTATTCGATGTAAAATAATGACATAAATAAGTAAGAAACGTTGCGAAACTTTTACGAAAATGTTTTTCCGTAAAATAGCATAAAACATGTTTTTGACCGAACCGACTATCCAATACACATGAGGGCTGCCCAGGTCAGCCCCGATAGTATTAGGGCAGTTCATGGGCTACCCGAATAGTGAGAAATTCACTGTTTGGGCAGCCGTCACCCAGTTGGCTCAAAAGTCACCTGGTAATGCCGTTTTTCGTCGTTTTCGCTTATTTCAACTCCGAAATAATTTCCGAAAATTGTTCCAACACCCAGAACACATCCAATACATTCACATGACATCATTTTCATCACAAACAACCCATTTTTTCCAGATCTGATTTTACAACAAAAATAATCAATTTTCATGCTTTAATCTAAATTTTTCAACATTAATCATATTAATCAAAACACCAATTCAAGTCACCACAAATGAACCACCCAAGAATAATTCTAGGCATTACAAGAGTGGTCATAACACTCTAGAATGACAACATATCATCAAATGATCAAATTGGACAATAAATCCAAACCAACTTCACACATGCACAAGGCCTTCAAATCCATCCACCAAAACCAAAAGCCCCAATTATCAACAAGTAAAGAAACCCTAGAACTATTCTAGGAACACAAGAACAAGAAACCAACTTTCTAAACTCAAGAATGATAAAGATTACCTTTAATCTCCAATTATCCTTAAGCTTTTCATGTTTTTTTTCCTTCACTTTCTTCATGGTATCTTCAAACCAACTTGAGAGCTTTATTTTGATGTATTTTCAGCCATTGATGATCAAGCTTGAAGAAAAGAAAAATTTTCCCTTTTTTAAATCATCATTGCCGACTTTGGAGGGGCAAAATTGTTAATTTTATATTTTAATTTCAAAAAATTAAAATAAAGATAAGATAAGCTTTAACTTGGACAAATCAAATTTGCACACTGAAAGCTTAATTAAAACATGTCACATGTATCAATAATAATTAAACATATTGCATAATATTTATGTAATATGAATATTATTTAATTATTCAAATATTTAACATTTAAATATCTAAACAATTAATTAATTTGATTATTATTATATATGTATTTTATTTACATTAAATAATAAATACATATATTAATGGCATGTGTCAAAATCTCATTTGACAATTAATTAATGTATATCTAATCAAATTATGTATCAAATATAAATACACAATAATTACGATTGACCAAAAATGCCCATATGCATGTGTTTTCATTTAACCGATTAAAAGATTCAAATTCACTCCTTTAATCCGATGAAGTATTATGAATAATTTGTACTATTCATAACTCGTTGCCCAAGTGCTCAACGAGTAAACTTCATATTGTGGGACTCTCTAAGTTTAGGTTTATCTGTCATGAAATCTAATTTCGTGTCCATAATTCACCCACTCATGAATTATGACGACCACGGAGAATCTCACTAAACTATGCAAGCGAGGTCATTGCATACGTATAATCCCTCCATCACAGGCTATCCATATTATACCTGGGATATAGATAATAACATCAAATCCTTTCAGTATAATATAGTTGACTTTCAAATTTACGATCTCCAAATAAAACTCAGAACTGATTTCCGAAGTTATACCACGGTCATGGATTTACTAGATCGCAAACACGTGTAGGATGCATATGCCATGTACACAGGACTGGCGGATTCTATCTTGATACGCACAGGACATCATCAGCATCAGTCCACACCCAACGAGTAGGCGGAGGTCTGATCTAAATAGATTGGTGACGTGACTGCCATCAAAGTGTGGAGGATAACTCATATATCCACAGTGGTATCTCAAGTCAAAGGACCATTATTCTCGCTCAACTCGAGAAGATTCCTATTGACGTTGGTGTAGCATCTATTAGGAAATCTTCAGTGAGTCATTCAGTGTTTATCAAATAAACACCTACATGTCTATATGAGTCTCCCGAGACTCATGGTTCATTGGGATAAACAATCGGACCAAGTCACAGTATACGACATGTACTGGTCTCAGCGGATATTGCTAACCGACCCGTGTTAATAAATCTTGACCAAGAACTTTATTTAAGGATATACAACTTATAGTGACGCTTCCCAATGTCAATTACAAACTACGTTGTAACTGCACACTACGTTGTAAATCCTAGGGTCTTTGTCTAATATACACGTATCACTAAATCAAAGTTAGTTTCAATTTAATCATAATTAGATATCTAATCGTAATTAGATCGAATATGTATATAAAAGACAAGAGGTGCTACCATTAAATAAGTAACATTATGGAAAAATTCATTGTTCGTATTTATGAATCGGACATAAATACGATCCGGATTGACACTCTGAGCACCAACCCTAACATTATCAACATCAAAGTCAAGCATCATAATCAACCATCAGGTTAAAGTTTGATTATAAGCAATATATTTTTTTGTTCTATTTTGTGTGTCACTGTGATTAATGAGTTATTTTGTTAAATTATAACAAAGTGGGTACATAAAATACATTTTTACGTTAAGGGGACATACTATATGAAGAAAAACCAGAAGTCCCGAATTGATCTGGAAATTGAACCTGTAAATTTTCTACGATGTTTTGGGATATGTTGTCATTTCAAATTTAGGATACTTTGAGATGTCGTGCGATATGTGACCATTTCAATATGTCTCAAATTTAAGACTCTTTTAGACACTTTAACATTTCAAAATGATTCAATTGTAACAAAATGGTCTTAAATTTAAGATATTTTTATGATATGTGACCATTTCATAGTGGCTCAATTATAACAAAATGGTATGAAATTTGAGACTTTTTGCGATATGTGACAATCACAAAGCGTCTTAAATTTAAGACATTTTAAATTTTTTTGACATTTTGCAATAGTAATCATTAAGTTTTCTTCTTTTCTATCAAGTATAATGGAAGACACATCTATTCTCCTTTTCTATTTGTTTTTTTTTTTTGAAAAAAATAATTAACTTTTTAATACTTAAAAATGAAAAAAAAAAAAAAAAAATTGAGAACTTTAATATTCTTAATGTTTTTTAGATTAGACCTTTAAAAATTTAGTTATAAAAATATGTATTTAGAATTAAAAAATTAATTTATATAATTAAAAAATTATTTTTATTAATAAAAATCAGGCTCGAGCCGAGCTCGAGCTTTTTTGCCTAAGCCCATCTCGGATCCTAAAAAATTATCTTATGGCCGGGCCGGGTTGGGCTTGGATTTTTCTGCCATCCTTTAATGTGAAGTTGAATATGTTAATGGAAAAAATATAATGTGAGATTATGAGGGAATACAATGTGAAATTATCATACTTGTAAGCATATCAGGCTAAGATTTGGCTCATGACCAAATTGCACAAAGTTATTGGGGATGTCCTAAAGTTTGTGTTTATATCTGATCACCGCAAGTCCATCGCGAAATCTATTCACACTGTATTCATACTGTTTATATCTATATAGCAGAAAAAACGAAGATCTTCACAAGGCAAACATGTACCTAGGCGAATAATAAAATGTACTCGCTGCAACGGATTAAGCTATAATCGTAAAAGATGTCAGAATCCCTAACGCTATGATAAATTTGTTTGTAATGGAACTATGTGGAGAAATATAATGTGACTTTTTATGTTATTTTATATTATTTTATGTTATGTTATAATTGTATGTGTTTGATTGTAAAATGTATTATAGTTTGAGATAGTTTCCGATAAGGATCATTTTGCAAAATATCTTAAATTTAAAACGTTTAGCTATAGGACTATATCACAAATCTTCTCATATTTGAGATACATTGACATCTCAAAGTGTCGCAATTGAAATAGATGGGTGTTGTTTGAGATGCTTTGCGATACAATTCTATCACACAAATCCTCTTAAATTTACGACACTTTGAGACACTTTCGTATTTCAAAGTACCTCAATTGTAACAGAAGTACATAAGTCATATTATTTGAGATGCTTTGGGATAAAATACCATCACATAGTGTCTCAAATTTAAATTTTACATAATACGTTGTGTAAAATTTGACCGCTGAATAAATAGTTCATATCTAAAAATTTATCAAAAATAGACTCTATAAAAATTTCTACATGAGCAACCGTCCTTTTAGTTTTAATTAGGGTGTGCAAACCAAACCCGACCCGTGGGTTAATCTGTAACCTAGGTGGGTTTGGTGCGGGTTGGGTTGGGTTGACAAACTAAATCAACTCATTTGGGTAAGAAATTTCAACCCACTCGGGTTTGCAGGTTGGCTTGGGTTGAATTGTTTTAACCAACCCAACCCACAAGCCCGCTTATATTTATTAAATATATTTTTTTCATTTTTTAACATATTTAACCCTAACAATAACACTATTGATAGGTATGATTTATACTCACTTATTCATACATTTCTAACTTATTATTTTGTTAGGTTTCGTGTCATTTTGCATGTTTTGTAATTATTTTATGTTTTATTGATAGGAAGCATTATAGCATGGATCATGAGGCAAATGTACGTGTTTTGGGAGCTAAAGAAAGGAAGCTCGCATGGAAGGAAAATACGCGAAAATAAATCATCCTGGCAGAAAGGATGTCTTCGCGACGCCACTTCTAGCGTCGCGACGCCCTAAGCATGAACAAATACATATATTTTTCCCGAGAAGCAAGGGTCGCGATGCCAATTCTGGCATTGCGATGCCCCGAAAGATTTTCAGATTTTTAAGGAATCTATTTTCTACATGTAGAAGGATTCCATGACTTCCCTATAAATAAATAAGTGCGTCCAAAACCCATGAGAAGAAAGAGAAAACACAACTAGACAGCTCTAAACACATAATTTAGAGACATCCAATGAGGAAGATTGAAGAGCAAGAAGATGATACGAGGACGGTGACGTCCGAAGACGAAGTGATTTGATTCAGGTTTTATCTTCTAGATTTTTTCTTTAAACTTTAATGATGTCTAATATATTCTTAACCATGTTTTCATTGTTTTCTTATTTGGTCATGAACTAATTTTATTATTATAGAGGATGATGTAGTCTATGCTTGGACCTATGTGTTTGATGCTTCTGGTTTGTTGACCACAAATTAGATGATTCCATTTTTAGAATCTATCACTCAGAAGATGGGATTTTGAATAGGATCTAGAAAATATAACTTAGGAACTTTATAGAGTTTGGGATGCCTGTAGGCACTGAATTTTTGCATATAAGTCCCTGTGATAAGTCTCATTTGGAGACACTACCTTTTAAGTCACGGAAGTCGCGGAAAACGGACGTCGGAAGGGGAAATTCAGAATAAGTATGTCATCAGATACATTTCACAAGTTCACTATTTTCGTTCGTGCTGCGTTCGTGACCATATTCGAACGTCAAGCAGATTGCGGGCGTTCGTGTAGCGTTCGAATCGGCGTTCGAAAGGTGTCGATATTTCTGGTTTTGCTACTAACCTCACACCCAAGCCCAATTAGCCCACCAAAGCCCATAAAAAATTTAATTAAATACATATTTAACACATGACAAAATTAAATAAAATCTAAAAATCATATACCAATTTAAAATAAAATCATGCCTAATTAAAATCAATCAAATGTATCACTTCCTAATAAAACAAATATCATGCCTAAACCAAACAAATTAAATATATGAACTTCCTAATTAAACATAATCTTGTATCCAATCAATCTTTGATTTTCCTTGTTTAACACTAAATCAAATCCTCCTTTAATGCACAAATCCCTTCTTTGTCAAACAAGGATTCACCCTTCCCCTTTGCCTATAAAAACAAAGCTATTCCAACCCTTGAACACCACTGACTCTCACGCATATACAACAAAGAAAAAAGCCTCTCCATTCACGCCTAATACACTCAAGAAGCAACAAAGAATTTTCTCTCCTCCTCTCCCCTCCATAATCGAAAATTACAGCCCCATAAACACCCTATATTACCGAAAATCACAGCCCCTAAAACATCCACTGTATTACCGAAAATCACTACCTAAAACATTCACTGTTTGACCGAAAAACTGCCCCTGGAACACCCCCCTAAACTACCGAAACTCACCCCTAAACAGCAGCCCTTTAACCACAAAAAACAGTAGCCTAAAACACCAAAAACAGTGACCGAAATACAGCAGCAAAACAGCAGCGAAACGGAGGGAAAACAGCAGCCTGAACAGCGAAACAGCAAAGGGAAACATTGAACCAGTGAACCGGGGGAGTTGCGGAGCATCAACCCTTCCGACGACCGTGTATCGTACTTCCGAGAGACGATTTTAAAAAGGTTAGACCTGAGGGCACTTTCTATTTATTTTCATCCGTCTTTTAATTGTTCTATTTATTTTCTTCGCATGAGAGTCGTTTGTGGATGCATGTTGTGGCTTTGAATAAAATGGAAAATGTGTCGCCTTTTGTGGTATATAGGATGGAAACCCAGACATAAATTTCGTAGCCGAATCTGAATGGACGGTAGTGCGCGGTCTGTACTTGGGATACAACTCCACGTACCACTTGAGCAAACGGCGCATATTTTGTTTTATGTTGTTTTGATTCGTTTATTATCCGTTATTTAAATTATGCATGTTATTTGTTTGTGTAACGATGAGATAAAGCGCATGGGCTTAGTAAGTTGGATTAAAGGTCCTCTGTTTCGAGGGGTTACAATCCTTTACTACGATGCTTCGCCGCGCCGGATGACGTATATTTGGTTGAATGTAAGATGTGTTCAATCGGGTATACAAAGTCTGATATCGTTGTCTTTATTTTTATATGCATTATGTTATTAGCTCATGGGCTTAGTAAGTTGGATTAAAGGTCCTCCGTTTCAAGGGGTTAAAATCATTTACCACGATGCTTCGCCGCGCCGGATGATGTATATTCGGTTGAATGTAAGATATGTTCAATCGGGTATACAAAGTCCGATATCGTTGTCTTTATTTTTATATGCATTATGTTATTAGCGCATGGGCTTAGTAAGTTGGATTAAAGGTCCTCTATTTCGATGGGTTAAAATCCTTTACCATGATACTTCACCGCGTTGGATGACGTATATTCGGTTGAATGTAAGATGTGTTCAATCGGGTATACAAAGCCCGATATCGTTGTCTTTATTTTTATATGCATTATGTTATTAGCGCATGCGCTTAGTAAGTTGGATTAAAGGTCCTCTATGTCGAGGGGTTAAAATCATTACCACGATGCTTTGCCGCGCCTTGTAGCCCGTTATTATTCATTAGGTGTAATCTATTCATCCGTTCACGTATGCTTCACGTTGTTTACTACTTTTTTTAGGTCACTGCTGTAACCCCGTTCGAACGTATTTCAAAATGCCGCACGAACACATGTTTTCTATCTCAGTTCGTTCGAACGCGTTTATGAACGCTATACGAACGCGAACCTTCTGTTTACCATTCGAATGCGTTTACTAATGCTACTCGAACGCACACGTATTTCCTTTGTTTTATCATGCATCAGGTCCGGTCCCGTTCGAATGCGTTCTCAAACGCTATACGAATGCGAACCTTCTATTTACCGTTCGAACACATTTACGAACGCTACTCGAACGCGAATATGTTTGGTTTCATCAGGTCATGTCCCGTTCGAACGTGTTCTCAAACGCTATACGAACGCGAACCTTCTATTTACCGTTCGAACGCGTTTTCAAACGCTACACGAACGCGCATACACTGAACTGAGTCCTTTTCATCACATGTCATGCATAATTATTTCTTATGTGATTTCTCTTGTATCACTTAATCAATCATACTATTTGTATTCCTGCATTTATCTATTTGATGTGTTCATGAGATGGTATTCAAGCATGATTAGGCCGTTAGTATGTTACTTTGTTCTTAAGCATGATTTAGCCTATTTAGTTGTCCATTTTCAAGTATGATTAGTCATTTATTTTGCGTTTCGAATTTGCATTATGTTTAGGTTGTTCTTTGTTTTCCACATTATATGATCGAAGTATGTTCATGAGATTGTCGTGTGCTATTGCATGTTCGTCGTTATTCCAATTTTCTTTCATGCTTGATTGTATAATTATTATCTACTGGCATGCCCATGATCGAATGTAATGTGCTTATGACATTGTATGCTAACCATATTTATCTCTATGCATGCAAATTTGGACATAGATTATATGAAAATAGGTTGTATGCAAATTGGGACATAAATTATATGCAAATAGGTTGTATGCAAATTTGGACATAGGTTATATGCAAACTTAGATATGAGCCTTGTACTTATGCATGCGAACTTAGGAGTAAATTATCCTTGGAAATAATTGTTGTTTAGGCTTGGTTAAATTATTGCACAAATCATTTCATTACAAGTGGCATAAGTAAGGGACCATTCCGAACCCAACGGTTTGAGGTCTTCCGTTGCGAGGGGTGAGTACGGCCTTAAATCTTTGTCCCGGTTCACACCGGGTGGCGACTCCATCATTCTCCGGTTTAGTCCCCCGTGGGCTACTCCGTAGTCCCAACCGAGCCGCGAGCCCGGAACAGCATGCGTCGCCCAGTTTCTGTGTCCCACAGTCTGGCGACTCCACTGGGGATAGAGAATCGGCCCCGAAATAATGTCTTGTAATGTTTGGATTTGTGCTTTAATTGACCGTGTCTACTATGGGTTAAAAGGGGTTTAATCAAAGGCATTTTTTAAGGCTGGGTAATGGTTTGGTGTCTTCCTTCATTCACTACCTTTCTATAAGGAAAAGCTGTTAAGGCACCTAGATAATCATTTACTTGTAGCCTATTGTGATGGACTAATTTGGAGGACTCGTTGTTTATTCCTGTCACCAAGCGATAAGAGCCTAAGAGGCTTGGGTACTTAAGAGAGCCTCGCTCCACCCTCCCTATTGGGAATCTAAAACGGGAAATCCATCGGACAGTCAGTCACACACCATAACTCGTTGGCACGTACTGTAAGGTATAAAAAAGGTGCGCTCACTTGGTCGCTCGAACCCTTGAGTGGGGAGACCTAGTTGTGGGTAATCCTTCACCAGCAAGAGTCTTTGTCTACACTCCCGCAAACCCACACGTAGACCGGGGTTGTATGGCCTATAGCAACTATTTTCGTGTGCTTGTGGACCACCCTCATTTGGATGAAGTTGAGTGATAAGTGCGTGAAAATGTACTTTGAAACGACACTTATTCGAGTTTATTATTAAGTATTCAGTAATATATTTTATATTTTATTATATGATTTTTATTATTTTATTAATTTAGAAAATGTTTATTATTTATGTTAGTTTAGTAATTTTTATTTCTCTTTATTATTTTAGGAATTTGAGACATTCAAATGGACAAAGCCAAAGGCAAAAACTAAAGAATAGGGTCACGGCGCCCTTGAGTGAAGACTGGCGCCATGGCGCCACTCTCCCATACAAAATCCAGGGAGTGAGGCGCCACGACGCCATTTGAAGAAATGAATGTGGCGTGAAGAAGCAAGTTACAGAGGGAATCACGTGGGCCCAACTATTATTTGACCAAATCTTTGATTAAAAAAAAAGAAAAAGAAAGAGAAGAGTTTGAGACTTGCAGCCGCAATATTGGACCAAAGAAAGAAGGCATGAAACAGGTTTGACTTGGGGAAGAAACTAAGACACGTGGGCCCAAGTCAAATTATATTAGGTTTAAATATTTTATGTTATATAAAGGTAGTTGTTGCGTGAAGATACGCGGGGGGGAGCTGCGTCAGGCAGCCTGCGCATAATACAACAAAAAGAAGAAAAAACCGAGAGCTCCATATATGCAGGCGTGAAGCCGAGAGCTGCTGCGCAAGAATTAGAAGAAAACAAAGAAGCAGCATCCACGCGTGAAGGAAGCAGAGTTGCTGCGCGAAGGCTCCAGGTGTGTGAGAGAACCAGAAGGCTGGGTGCAGCATTCACGCGTGAGAGAGAAGAAGTTCTTCAGGAGAGCCGAGAGGGCTGAGAACCAAGAAGAAAAACAGAAGCTGCGGCGAGAAGTTCAGAGAAGAAACCAGAGTGCAAAAGCCGGGACGCGGAGCCATGATGATTCAGAGCGATAATCCCCTCCAATCCCGGGTTATTTTTATTTCTTTTATGATGAATTAATCCCCTAAGCAAAGTTAGGGATGAACTCTTGTGTTGGATTTTATTATTTATGTTTTTGATTCCTACAAACCTTTTAATCGTTAAATAAAATTGATGTTTATTATTTTCTATTATTTTTCGATTTATTATTCCAGAAATTGTGTTTTGTCAAATCCCATATAGATCCAGTCATGCTTCTTCTATGTGTGGTTTGCGAATTCAATTGTGATTGGTAAAGTCGTTTTATGTGTTGGTCTTCTGCTGCAGTATTGCATGAGGGTATATTGTCGACGTTAGATAACTCGTAACGATGACTTTTGTGTGCTGTTAACATAGAGAAAATAATCATTAATTACCTTAGAATTTGAATATGTGTAGAATTGAATATCTTCGGTTGTTGGTTTGGGATGTGAAACCCTCAACTGAGTAGTAATATGAATTAATAACTGAATATAGGAGTTTGATGCAAGAGGGATTCCTAACGCTTTGCTGCTTTTCTCTGCCGTTATCTTTCATTATATTTTCTATTATTTTCTTTATATTTATTTTAATTACCAATTTTATCGTTTTATTTATTAAGTTACCGTTAACGTATTTGTTTGAGTGAATTAGTTCTGTTTAAACCATCTCTCTGAGGAATCGACACCCCAGCTATACTGCGATAACCGCAAGTTATTTTTGGGCGTAATCAAAATTGGCGCCGTTGCTGGGGAGACGGTTTACAAGCAAAATGACCAGGTTTGCTTAGTCAATAACGAAGCGGTAACTTCGTTCCATTTTTTTTATTATTAGTATTTTATTTTATTTTATTCATTTATTATTCGCTTATTTATTTTCTTTTAGTATTTAATTTAGTTATTTTATTTCTCGTATTATTTGAGCTTCAATTGCATGTCTAGACGTAGTGATTATTTGGTAGATTTGTTAGGGCTGAAGAGGAAAGCTCAGATTCTGAGAATATATTTGAAAATCATTTTTCTACACCATCCACGTCTAGCGCACATAACATGAGTGAATACGAGAGACCACCTAGGAGGACTCTTGAAGAGTACCTCTACCCAACTCGCACAGCTACACCTTCATGCATCATGTTTCCTCCTAATGCACCACACATAGACTTTAGGCCTGGAATGATACAATATCTTCCAACTTTTCATGGTTTAGAGAGCGAGAATCCTTACGTACACATTAGGGAGTTTGAAGAGGTAGTATCAACCTTCCATGACCGTTTTGGGACTACCGACACAATTAGACTTAAGTTCTTTCCCTTTGCCATTAAGGATAGAGCTAAGAACTGGTTGTATTCTTTGAGACCTAGGTCAATAGGATCGTGGGGCGAGATGACCCAGGCATTTTTCGACAAATACTTCCCACACCATAAGACAAATGCCTTGAAAAGAAAAATCTCCACCTTCTCCCAGAGAGACAGTGAGACCCTTTATCAAACGTGGGAGCAGTATAAGGAGTTGTTAGCTAGTTGTCCTCACCATGGATATGAGAGTTGGCGTTTAGTAAGTTACTTTTATGATGGACTAACCTCTAGGGAACGCCAATTCATTGAGACGATGTGCAATGGTAAGTTTATTCGAAAGGACCCTGATGAGGCATTCGAGTATTTAGATGACCTGGCTAAGAAATCACATCCTTGGAGTGGACCTAATGCTGTAGATAACACTGATAGGACACACACTTCTCCTAGCAGAAGCCTACAACACTTTAGGGAAGAGGATAGCCTTAAGACACAAGTTGAGCTGTTAACTAGACAGATAGGAGCCTTAATAGCCAAAGACAGCAAGACAATGCATTCAGTAGCCCAGCTAGAATCCCAAGAGTGCCCTGTGTATGATGAGATTAGAGGACCATATAAGGAACAATGTCATAACTTAGGGATGTACGAGAAGTCTTATACCCCATATTTAGATACCTATAATCCTAGTTGGCAGAGCCATCCCAATGTTAGTTGGAGGCAGGAGTCTTATCAGCCTATCCAGACACCACAACCTAGGAGTTACAGTACCTTACAATATTACACACCTATTATTCCTATAAATTCTTTAGAGGATACCTGGCATGCATTTGTAGAGACCCAAAGTAAAACCAATCAATGGATTGAGTCGTTGATGATCTCAAGTAGCTGAAGACCAAAAGGAAATTAAGAGTCAAATCTTTAAATTGATTAATGTCCTGAGTGTACAAGAACAAGAAAAATTCTCATCCCAGACTCAACCTAATCCACAAGGGCAACACATGGCACAGGCTGATCATGAGGTATCCAGTATAAGAGGGTTAATGTCATAATCACTAGGAGTGGAGAGAAGAGGTAGGGATGCAGAATACTTCCAACACAATAGGTAACCCTAAGGATAATAGTGCTAAAACATCTCAGGTAGAACAAGTGCCAAATTTCCTAGTTCGGGTACCCTCTCCTCAAGAACTTAACAGTTTTCATGTCGAGAAACAACCACAGGGTGATGAAGATTGTCATTACTCATACATGCTAGTAGAAACAGTCCTACAGAACAACGTCTCTACAACCTGAATCAAATCCCCCTGAACTGAAACTGGTCCCAAAGAACCAAAAAAGAGGAAAATGAGAGTAAATGCTCAATTAAAGATGATACCTGTGAGATAAAGAGGAGATTGAGTGAATCTTTCCTTATGTGCAGTACCAAATTTCAGCCACCAGACCATGGATTAGTGGATAAACTGCCACAGCTAGACAAGCATTCTCTCGCATGCTTTCATCAGTACGCTCGATGGAAACCACCATGACAACTTGAGTGCTTGTGTCTGGCTGACGACGTTAAACTTAGCGCTAGCGGGGAGGCAACCCTTGCATCTGAATTTTATTTTATTTTATTTACTTTAGTTTTTATTTTATTGTGTGCTAACTGCATGTTTATTTTTTCTGTTTGCATGAGTGTTTATGCATGAGTTAGCACAACCTACATAGCCACACAACTAAAGTCTCACCAGTAGGAGGAACCTGATCAACTCCGCGTCTGGTAGTGTTGTTCCTTAATCTTTTTCTTTATATTTATCTTACATTGAGGACAATGCAAGTTTTAAGTGTGGGGGTGTATGCATGTGCATGATAATGCTTGTCATAAATACATTTTATTATTATCTAAAAAAAATTTGCTTGTTTGTTTTGTTTGCTTTTAGTCCTTGATAGTTAAACATAGGTCCTATGATGATATTGTTTGTGTTAGGATGAAATCTTAAAAACGATAAGTCCTTTAATGCACTTTTATCTGATGCTTTGAGTAGTTTATCTATGTTAGACTCGTAAGCACTTAATTATGGGTTTTTAGCAGTGAAAGCTTGAGTAGTTAACAAAGTGACTAGTTGAAGAAATTACATGTCGATGAATGACCGTTTGCTTAGATGTCTATCCTGATTTGCTTGTGTTATGAAGTATGGTATGGTTGAAAATAAAAGAAAAGTCTCCGAAGAAAGAAAATAAACCACCTATAACCGATAAGCGTGAAGCTACCCAAGGGCGAGTATTAGGACCACCATGAGGAGAAATGCTACCTTAAAGGGTAGGTATGTTGAAAAAATAAAAGAAAAAAAAAAAAAAAAAAAAAATGCAAATAGAAGAAAATGAAAAGTGAGACAAAAGAAAAAAAAAGTAATCATACCATATTGAGCACATTAAAGTAATTACAGAGCTTAATTGAGATATCTAGGTTAGTTTGACCCATCGATCCCAATCTTTAAAACGAAATCATTGAGTTGGCTTACCTGGGAATAAAGCTGTGAACGAACATTTACACACACACACTCTGAGTCTGGCTTAGATGATTTATTCAAAGACTTAGATTTGAGTTGCATTGAGTACTTTGAAGGTTCTCTGGTTTCATTACTAGGCATTCTTTGAGGACAAAATTATGTAAAACTATTGGGACTATTTAATTTTTGTTTTTGCATGATTGTGTGTTTTGAATGACGTTTGTGGGTGTCGTCGTTGTAAGCCCTCACGAGACTATAACTCGTCCACTAGGGACACCTAGGGGTTTAAAGGCTTGTTGCATATGCTAAATGCAATCGTGATCCATACGAAAGTGGCTTAGATAGTATTTATTCTGTTATTTAGTTTTTATTTTATTTTTACGCTTGAATTGCTAGGGACTAGCAATAAGCTGGTTGGGGGTTGTGATAAGTGCGTGAAAATGTACTTTGAAACAGCACTTATTCGGGTTTATTGTTAAGTATTTAGTAATATATTTTATATTTTATTATATGATTTTTATTATTTTATTAATTTAGAAAATGTTTATTATTTATGTTAGTTTAGTAATTTTTGTTTCTCTTTATTATTTTAGGAATTGGAGACATTCAAATGGACAAAGCCAAAGACAAAAACTAAAGAATAGGGTCACGGCGCCCTTGAGTGAAGACTGGCGCCATGGCGTCACTCTCCCATACAAAATCCAGGGAGTGAGGCGCCACGACGCCATTTGAAGAAATGAATGAGGCGTGAAGAAGCAAGTTAAAGAGGGAATCACGTGGGCCCAACTATTATTTGACCAAATCTTTGATTAAAAAAAAAAGAAAAAGAAAGAGAAGAGTTTGAGACTTGCAGCCGCAATATTGGACCAAAGAAAGAAGGCATGAAACAGGTTTGACTTGGGGAAGAAACTAAGACACGTGGGCCCAAGTCAAATTATATTAGGTTTAAATATTTTATGTTATATAAAGGTAGTTGTTCCGTGAAGATACGCGGGGGGGAGCTGCGTCAGGCAGCCTGCGCATAATACTAAATCGAAGAGCTGCTGCGCATAATACAACAAAAAGAAGAAAAAACCGAGAGCTCCATATGTGCAGGCGTGAAGCCGAGAGCTGCTGTGCAAGAATTAGAAGAAAACAAAGAAGCAGCATCCACGCGTGAAGGAAGCAGAGTTGCTGCGCGAAGGCTCCAGGTGCGTGAGAGAACCAGAAGGCTGGGTGCAGCATTCACGCGTGAGAGAGAAGAAGTTCTTCAGGAGAGCCGAGAGGGCTGAGAACCAAGAAGAAAAACAGAAGCTGCGGCGAGAAGTTCAGAGAAAAAACCAGAGCGCAAAAGCCGGGACGCGGAGCCATGATGATTCAGAGCGATAATCCCCTCTAATCCCGGGTTATTTTTATTTCTTTTATGATGAACTAATCCCCTAAGCAAAGCTAGGGATGAACTCTTGTGTGGATTTTATTATTATGTTTTTGATTCCTACAAACCTTTTAATCGTTTAATAAAATTGATGTTTATTATTTTCTATTATTTTTCGATTATTATTCCAGAAATTGTGTTTTGTCAAATCTCATATAGATCCAGTCATGCTTCTTCTATGTGTGGTTTGCGAATTCAATTGTGACTGGTAAAGTCGTTTATGTGTTGGTCTTCTGCTGCGTAGTATTGCCTGAGGGTATATTGTCGACGTTAGATAACTCGTAACGATGACTTTTGTGTGCTGTTAACATAGAGAAAATAATCATTAATACCTTAGAATTGAATATGTGTAGAATTGAATATCTTCCGGTTGTTGGTTTGGGATGTGAAACCCTCAACTGAGTAGTAATAGGAATTAATAACTGAATATAAGAGTTTGATGCAAGAGGGATTCCTAACGCTTTGCTGCTTTTCTCTGCCGTTATCTTTCATTATCTTTTCTATTATTTTCTTTATCTTTATTTTAATTACCAATTTTTATCGTTTTATTTATTAAGTTACCGTTAACGTATTTGTTTGAGTGAATTAGTTCTGTTGTAACTATCTCTCTGAGGAATCGACACCCCAGCTATACTGCGATAACCGCAAGTTATTTTTGGGCGTAATCATTGGGCTTCTTGTCGGAAATGCGAACTTGTTGGGCCATTTAAACTGGGACGAGTTCGTATCCTATGACAATTGGGCCAAAAGCTTTTGAAATGTTGATGGACCACTCTGTAGAAATTATTTCTGTATGCTTGTGTTTGGGAACATTGTCGTTTGGATCCATTCGGACCTTTTTTCATGAGGTATGGGCTTGTTGGGCCATTTAAACTGGGACAAGAACATATCTTATGATGATTGGGCCAAAAGCTTCTAAAACGCTGATGGGCCATTATATGTTTGTGTTTGGGAGCATTATCATTTGGATACAGTTGGACTTCTTGCCATAAGATGTGAATTTGTTGGGCCTTTTAAACTGGGACGAGTTCACTCCGTTGACAGTTAGCCCAAAAGCTTCTATAATGATGATGGGCCGATTTATGTGAAAGTATTAATGAGTTGATATATTCCTTGTATCGTATGCATCTCATTCATCTCATGCATACATATATCCTGTTAACACCCTCTATGTCTATAAAAGACATCATAGATTCATGTTGGGTTAGGAAAGAGGGAAGACTCACTAAAAGACCGGTAACAGCTATGAGTACATCCGATAACGAGGTATCCCGGATAGATCAGTTGGAAAACGGTCTCGCCAAAATTACTGAACAGTTGCAAGCCTTGACTGCTGATGTGGCTAGTATGGCTGTACCCCGTGCTGGGGGGAATTCTGAGAATGTGAGGCGCGAGGAGCCTCCGAATCGGTTGGGGGATGATATCCCCGCTTTCGATGATGACATGATAGAGTATGTAACAGGCAGAGTGATTGGGTCTCAGGCAGAATTTCAGAAGCTTCGGGATCAGGTTGAAATAGTTACCCACAAAATGAGGGGTAAACATGAAGAGTTGTTAGATTATGAGGTAATGACCTTCGCAGAACAGTTGCCAGCTCAGTTCAAGATGCCGGATATGGATAAGTTCAACGGGAATGGGGATCCGAGGGTCCATCTCTGTCAGTATGTTTCAGTTATGAGTTCAGTGGGTTTATCCAAGCGTCAAGTGCAGAAGATGTTTGTAATGTCACTTGAGGGAGCGCCGGTAGTTTGGTATCACAGCCTTGAAAAGAAGATTAGGGAAGAATGTAGGGAACTGACTGATGCTTTTCTGAAGCAATATGTTACAGATCTGGAAATTGATTTGTCACTCCGAGATTTGGAGAACACTAAGCATAAGCCGGAGGAAAGCTTCAAAGAGTATGTAGACCGCTGGAGAAGCCAGCTCCTAAAGATGCAGACTCGGCCCTCAGAGAAGGACCAAATTAAAATGATTATCAAGGGCACCAAGCCCTTCATCTATGGGAAACTGAGGAGGATGACCTCCATGATCAATGACTTCTGACAGTTGAGGGAAACTGTCAAGGATATTAAAGAAGAAGAAGCAGAGAACATGAAGTTTTATGGCCTAAGTAGGAGGCCTATTGGGGGAACATCATGTACCAAACCTATTTCTGCGGAGATTGCTGCCATCCGGAATCGGAGATTCTCCGACTTAGGGAGACCCTTGTCTAAAGTGCTGGAGAAATTAAAAAGACAAGGACTTCTGAAACCCTTGGAGACCAAACCACTTCCCAACCCTCCACCACCACATCTCAACCTGAGCCAATATTGTCACTTCCACCAACAGAAAGGCCATGACACTGAAAATTATGCCCGCCTCCGCCATGAAATCCAGGACCTTATAGACTCCAAAAAGATACCTGACCCTGAAACAGACGCCCCAACACACACCAAAATCCCTACAAATTACCACTCTGTCCCCCCACCGACCTATATGATAAACTCTGGCCTACCCGAAAGCCTTGTCCTCAAAACCTTTGACCACCAAGCCTATTGCCTTGGAATTTGGGATAGTAACAGTGAAGATGAGACAGAATGGGGGCATAATTTCTAGGAAGACTTCTCCAGTAGCGATGAAGAAGAAGTGAGGGGGATGACACGCAGTGGGCGTTTCTACAATGATATGACTGAGAAGGGTAAATGAGTGTTATCAGAGGGTAGAGAAGGGGCTGAGAATACAGAAAATGCCGAGGGAGATGTAGTGCTGCAGAAGTTGAGGAAAACCCGAGCACAAGTGAGTATCTGGGATTTGTTGTGTGCATTTCATGAGCACAGGCGGGCCATGGTTGAGGCCTTAAGCAAGATAGTGGTGACGGAGGATGCCAACCCCGCAATGTTTGTTGGGTCAGTGCAAAAGGAGGCTTTGCAGGCAATCACTTTTTCTGAGGAAGAACTCCCAGCTGAGGGGAGAAATCATAATAGACCTTTGTTTATCAGAGCTGAAGTGAGGGGTAAAATGACCTCTTGTGTGATGGTGGATGGCGGCTCATCTATTAATGTGTAAGATTTTGGCCAAGCTGGGTATAAAGACAACACATCTAGATCCCTCTAGTATGACTATCAAGGCTTATGATGACAGTAAGCGATGAGTTGAGGGTATATTTGTAGCAGCGGTCAAGGTTGGTCCTATTGAGGACGAAGTTGAGTTCACAGTGCATTATATCCCAGCCACTTTTGCCTTATTGTTGGGAAGGCCTTGGTTTCATAAGCTTGGGGGCGTGCCCTCCACTCTGCATCAGATGATTAAGTTCCCGTATGGGGGAGAAATTGTCACCATCTGAGCTGAGGTAGACAATGTTGTGGCTGCTTTGGAAATACAACCTTTCACGAGGTTCCAAGTGTCATAAACTTTTGAGGAATGGGTGGATCCTAAGGTAGCTAGGATCATGGGAAAAATGAAGTTCGAGCCGGGTGAGGGTTCAAAACTGCCAGACTTTAGAGGATAGACTACTCAGAGGGGTTTGGGGTACAAATCTGACGAGGAAAAGCCGAAAGTTAAAAAGAAAGGGCTGAAATTGATGGAATGCTTTGTGAAGGCTTCGGGGTATCAAGGTGAGCCCGAACCAATAGAAGTTAATGGGATTGTGGTGCCTGGATTTTAGATCTTCCAGGATATGTTGGGTAAGAAGCCGCTGACCGAAGAAGCTGTGGAGGAAGAGAATTGGGAAGAAGAATTGATGAAGTTGGAGAGCCTGACTCTCGAAGAGGATAAGAAGTCTGAGAAGAACCTGGTTGCGGAGGATGAAGTGTCTGCCGATGATGAAGACATTTATCTTCCTGATTTATTTGAGTGTACTCCCGCATTTATTAGCAATAAAGACAATCATTTTGCTTATTTGCCCGAGTTTGTTTCCTCTAACTTGCATGGCTTGAGTATATTTGATATCAGCTCCACCAGAACGAATGCATTTAACTTGGACACGACTGAGAATCCTAAGGAAATTTTGATTGCAAGTGAAGTTACCGCTAAAGAACGGGAGAAATTAGAAGAAGTATTGGTCAGATATGCCAAAGTGTTTGCTTGGTCCTATGAGGACATGCCTGAGGTAGACAGAAGCATTTCCCAGCACACAATACCAACTTATCCGAATATGAGGCCAATGAAACAGAAACTTCGACGGATGAGACCGGAGTGGGTTGAGAAGGTCAGAGAAGAGGTTAAGAAATAGATAGATGTGGGGTTCTTGGAAGTGGTAAAGTATCCCGAATGGTTAGCAAATGTTCTGCCAGTGCCGAAGAAAGATGGGAAAGTCAGAATATGTGTGGATTACAGAGATCTCAATAAGGCTTGTCCGAAAGATGATTTTCCTCTACCTCATATTGATGTACTAGTTGATAATGCAGCTTTATCTGCCATGTATTCATTTGCAGATGGGTTTTCAGGGTATAATCAGGTTCTTATGGCTGAGGAAGACAAGCATAAAACTTCCTTCGTCACAGAGTGGGTACTTATTGTTACAAGGTAATGCCATTTAGGCTCAAAAATGAAGGAGCTACTTATCAGCGGATGGCCACTACATTGTTCCACGATCTGATGCACAAAGAGATTGAAGTGTATGTGGATGACATGATGGTGAAATCAGAGACAAGAATTGGGCATATAAAAGCACTGGAGAAGTTCCTTCAAAGGGTTGACAAATACAACTTGCGGCTGAATCCCAAGAAATATGTGTTTGGGGTAACGTCAGGAAAAATACTGGGACATACAGTGGGAATTGGAGGAATAGAAATAGATTCTGAGAAAATCAAGGCAATTACTGAGATGCCGGCACCGAAGACAGAGAAAGAGATTAGAGCATTCCTGGGAAAAATTCACTATATCACTCGGTTCATCGCCAAGTTGACGTCAGTAGGTGAGCCTATCTTCAGACTGTTGAGAAAGGACCAGCCAGTGAAATGGAATGAGCAATGTCAGTCAGCTTTCGACAAGATCAGAGAATACTTGGTAAAGCCTCCTGTTTTGAAACCTCTGAGACCGGCCAGACCCTTGTTACTATATTTAGCTATAGAATCAGAGCACCGGGGGCAATAATGGTACAGGCAGATGAGACCGGGGTAGAGCATACAGTCTACTATCTCAGTAAGAAAATGCTTCCGTATGAAGCCCGTTATCAAGAAGTAGAGAAGATCTGTTTGGCAGTAGTATGGGCATCCAGAAAATTACGGCATTACTTCTAATCTTATAAGATCCAGGAAGTGGAAAAGGAGAATTCTTTGAAATATCGCATTCAGTGCCTTCGCTAGTGGGAAAATTGGGCAGATGGTTAGTGTTGCTGACTGAGTTTGACATTGAGTACCTCACTTCCAAAGGATCAAGGGGCGAGCCGTAGAGAGTTTCTGGCTGCAACCTATTGAAGGGGGCCAGCATAAGTTTGAATTTCCAGATGAAGAGATCCAGGCAATATCAGTTCAGGGATGGAAAATATACTTTGACAGGGCAGTGATTACAAAGGAGTCGGAATTGGGATCTTGATAGTGACCCCCGGAGGAGAGACTTTGCCTTTGGCCAAGAGGTTGACGTCAGAGTAACTAACAACATGGCCGAGTATGAAGCATGTACTTTTGGTTTGACTGCACTGATAGCCTTGAAGGCTGAGAGCGTGGAGGTCTACGGAGATTCGATGGTGGTGATTCGACAGATGCAGGGAGAATGGGAATTGAAAGAATAACGGTTTAAACCTTAACTTTTTCACCTCAGAAACTTAGCACAAGTTATCCCCGATTGTAAGTTTCAGCACTTGCCGCGAGAAGAGAATCAGATGGCGGATGCATTAGCTACACTTGCAGCAACTTGGGAAAATCTAGAGAAGTAGGTAATGAGACCGTTGGTACTGTCAACAGTAAATAGACCCGTTTATGAGATAGAAAGATTCCTGGAAGTGGAGATCGACGATGGTAAACCTTGGTATCATGACATTCAAAGGTATCTGGAACACTGGGAACTCCCGGAGGGAGCAGGCAGAAAAGACAGATTAGCCATTCATAAATTAGCTTCCCAATATGTGATTTTGAAAGGGAATTGTACAAGTGGCAAGCAAACGGTATTTAGTTGAAATGTTTGAGAAAAGAAGAGGCTCAACAGGTAATGGAAGAAGTACATGCCGGTGACCGGCGTAAACACACACGTATAACGCAGCGCATGTATCGTTCAAGTAGGTAAAAATATCGATCCCACGAGGACTTAATTCCTACCGTTGTTATTAATTGTTGATACTATTTATTTACAAGTATCTACTTATAGGAATAGGAGAATTGATTGTTTTTGATTGGTTGAATGTGGTTTTGCAAAATAAAATAAAACAGACTCAAAAGAAATTACTAGGAATAAAAGAAAAGACTCAAGGATCTAGGGTCGTGACTCCACACAATATTTTATAAAGATGAATTGATTCTCTTTTCTATGTGTAATAAATCAATTTGCTAACCTGGAACACGAAAATATGCCAAAAGCCTCTGTCGATGGTCAGACGCAAATACCCAGTATAACCCAATTGAACAATATGTCTATATCAACCAAATTACCTGGATTCATTAAGATTGAGTTCCAATTATGGTTACCCCTGCCCGACAGGTATATGTCTATCATGTAAGGAAATCTATTAAAGGGTTATCTATCCTCAAGGAAGATTGTTGGCGGCTGAAACCTAAAATCCCTATGTCTAGTTCATTTTAAGTTTACCACATCAATCTTATTGGTGATCAGACAACAAGAAGCATTAAGCTTAAGACTCAATAAACAAACTAAAGAATTACCTATAAAAAAAAAATCAATTAATAAGTGTGGATATTAGTTTCATCACTTCCCTAGAATGAAAATAAAATGCTGGGGTTAGAGGATCCACATTTAACATTTCTTATCTAGGATCTCACTTATTATAATATATAAATATTTTATATTCTGCTTTCTCAGAATTAATAATGTTAAACATTTAAAACCAGCCATATAGGCGGTAATCCATTTAGTCCAACTACATCAGCCATATATGCGGTAATCATCTGTCAAAACTACACCAGCCATATAGGCGGTAAGGTAATTTATATTTAAACCAGCCATATAGGCGGTAATAAAGTTTGACATTAATTAATCCGGGTAAATTATAATTTAATATTATAATAAGTGAGATTTACCTAAATAATTATATTAAAGGTTTCACATTTTACCCCAGCGGTAAATTAACTACAAAAAATAAAGTAAATAAAAAAAAGTTGTAATAAACTAAAAATAAAAATAAATAATTTTATTATTATAAAACTAGATGCTTCCTATGAATCAGGGAAAAAATCCCAAGGAAAGCACAAGAAATGAAGTGGTGAGGCCTGAATTTATAGCATTTCTGGAACTGGCGTCGCGGCGCGTAGCGACGCCAGCACGCGGCTTTGGTCCACGCGGGTTGACCACGCGTGTTCTTGTCGGTATGAATCTGGTGATGACACATGTCACGCGGTGAAGGTGTGCAAGGAGAAGACGAGTGTGTGGCACCGGTGATTGGCTGAGCTTTCGGTCCAATGAAAGTTGACACGTGGCACGCGCTTAGGATCGGTCAAATGAGAGGTCGACACGTGGCATCATGTGATTTGTCCAATATTCGGTCTCTAATGAGAGATTGACATGTGGCACGCGCTTGCTTTGGTCCAATGAGATTTCGACACGTGGTAGCCGGCGCATTGTAGCAGATCTTCTGTGATGATGACACGTGTCACGGCGCACGTTAGCAAGGTCGGCGCACGTTAGCAAGTCCAATTTCTCAGATTCTGACACGTGTCCCTCAGCACACGTTAGCATGGCCGGCGTACTTTAGGCGTCGCGACGCGTAGGGTCTTGGAGTCGCGACGCTGACAAATTACAAAAATTGTCCTTTTTGTCCAATTTTCACTATTTTGGCCCCAAATTACTTACAATGCTTTCCCAACTTTATTTATCTGCAAAATAACACAAAACACATCAAAACGTTCACAAAATCCGAGAAACTATACGAAATATTAGGTTAGATGAGTGGGAAATAGTGATATAATACCACTCATCACACCCCCAACCTAACATTTTGCTAGTCCTCGAGCAAAACATAAAATAAAATAACATAATGAATTTAACTAAGCCACTTTCGTAGGGATCACGGTTGCATTTAGCATATGCAACAAGCCTTTAAACCCCTAGGTTTCCCTAGTGGACGAGTTGTAGTCTCGTGAGGGTTTACAGCAATGATACACAAATATTTTACAAAGTAAAAAGGTAGTAAACTAATGCACACAAAAGCAAAAAGACAAGCGAAAATAGAATAAAGAATTTAGTAACTAATCAGGTGAAACTTCTACTCCAAGTTACTAGTGTTTTCTTTCTTTCTAACTACTGAATAAGTAAATTCTCCGATTATATTTACCATTATCCATATACACAGCCAACAAAATATTAAACAACTTATTTTTTTCCCACAACTTGTTGTAGCAATGGAATAATTTTTCTGATTTTTCTTTCTGATTTTTCATTGATTTTTTTTTTCTATTTTTTTTTATATACAATATCTTCCATCTATGTAACGAAATTTGGGCCGTGGCTCCCAAACCAGTTGGCTTTAGGGCACCAGGTGTTATTAAGACACCCTTACGGACTTAATTACTCAAACTTCAGATATATATATTTTGCAGAATCTTTGATCCATGTAACGAGCTTTGGGCCAATGACTCCCAAACCAGTTGGCTTTAGGGCACTAGGTGTTAAAACACCCTTACAGAATTTAATAACTCAGATCTCATACGTTTTTTTTTTTACTCCATTGCTTTTTGAGATGCTTCCTCCAATTAAACTAAAGCACTGAATATTACAAACTTTTCAATTTTAACTCATGTCCGTATGTTTCTATCATGTTGATAATACCTGCCAACTCAGCATAAGAAGATCCATTTTAGTCAGTGTTAAGGAGAATTCACAATTAAATAATTTAAAAGAATAACAAAAATTAACTTATTTCGAAAATAGGCTTGAGATACGTCTCAGGAGTGGAAACTCTTTACTCAGCTATCTCTCACCAATTTCTCATCTTTTAGTCAAAATAAAATACAAAAACACAAAATTTTTGTAATTTTGTGAAAATTTTTCAATTTTTTTGTATTTTTCGAAAAAATTTGGACTAAAAATAAAAACACACAAAAACTAAAAAAAACAAGATACTAATCACTAATTCCCTCCCCCAAACCTAAATGAGACATTGTCCCCAATGTCATAAACAGTAGAAGAATAGTTTAGGAGATAGTACCTGGTTAGCTGAAATTCTACAGGAAATTAAAGGTTAATATCCAGATTAATCTGACGCCTCTTACCACGATCGTCCTCGGACCAATTTATTTTTTAAAGGATAGGGTCAACTTGCGGTTCATAGGCTAAGAGTTGGTCTATTAGATCTGGAGCAGTTCTGGCAGTGAATAGGAGTTCTTTCATAGGTTTTGACACGAACCCATTTCTCTGAGCATCATCAAAAAACACACAAGAAAATCATAAAATCCATCAACGTTAAATAGTTTCAAGCGGTTTCTGGTTTATGTTCAGGTTTGCCCAAGATAGAACTATAAAAATTTCCTCCAATGTGCCCAAGCCACCTGGCAAAGCGACAAAAGCATCAGCACGGTATAATCATTTGTACCAGTCGTTCAGACATACCTGGCACGATCAGTTCCTCTCCGTTTGATGATCCAATAAGATTTGCCTCTGCCAAGGGTTTTGGGATGATTCCCAAAACGTGACTGCCTCCCTCCTGTACAGCCTTTGAAACGATCCCCATTAGTCCAAGATTGCCTCGCCATATATTAATTGCATATTCCTTGCAGCTAAGACTCGACCCAATTCCTGTGCTGCTTCTACGTATTGTGGCTTAACACCAACACTAGTACCGCAAAACAAACAGATGTTTTCAACTCGTCTTCTTGAAGTGGCTTCCATTTTTTATGTATTTCTTTCTAAATCAGGATGCCTTCCAAAGTGCAATGACGAGCTGAATTATAGTACCTGAAAGGTGAGTAATAATAGCACTAGTATCTTCCAGAGGACGTTTGTTATCTAAACAAAACAAAAGAAATTATGAAAGGTCAAAAAGTATGGATCATGTCTACGAAAATAAAGATAATTACAACAAAAAAGCAAATCAAAGCAATAATTAAGGCAACAGAATTGTGTACGCAATACGCCACTCGCTTAGTATATAAATCCATTAGGATGCGTCTCAAGATTTCATTCTTTACTCAACCATCGCTAATAAATGATCTCATCTTTGTGATTGCCAAACACCATTCCTTCTGTCTTAAAATCCTCCGTTTGTGCTTTTCCCCACAAAAATAACACACAAAATTAAAAACTCTACAACATGTATACACAAAATATGAAAACAGAAAATTACACACAATTGCATAGGTTGCCTCCCTGCTAGCGCTAAATTTTACGTCTTCAGCCAGACGTGACTGAAATCTATCTGTCAAGGAGGTTTTAGCATCATTTTGGATGTCCGATTAAAGACAATCCCATGAGCGTTGCTTTTGAAGGGTCTCTTCCAACGGTAAAGTAGCAGAAAAAGTTTTGTCATATTTAGTGCTTGTGCCACCTTTTTGCTCCTTGTTGCTCCAGTGGTTCCTGCAAAGAAAGAAAGAAAATCAAGAGGTCTCGTATGGTGCTTGACTTGGAATGGAAGTTCCATTCTGTCAAGCTTTTGGGCGATATCTTTGGTTTGTACTCCCCGATACAGCGATGTTTCGCCTGAATTCACTGGATCTTCAATAAGGTTAGTCATTTGCTCCTCCATTTGCTCTGCTTCTTGTTCCACCTTTTCTTCACATATGTATTTGAAAATTTCTGCATTCAGCTCTTCATCTGTCATCTGTGAAAAACATGCTTCAAAATTATCAACCTGAGGATGAAAAGATGTGTCAGATTTTAGGTCTTCATCCTCTGATTTGGGTGAAATGATTGGCTCAGGTAGATCTTCTTCAAACATTTGTGCAATGGAATCTCCAAGATCTTCATTTTGAGGATACATAATTCCATCCTCAAGTGTTGATGCAGTTAGTACAAACAGCTCAGTTTCGTCATCGTCAGAGTCAGAATAATAATAATCAAATCGAGACTTTGCCGGTTCGGGCTCCTGAACTGATACCTCTGTTGAAGTGTTATTGTGAAATGATTGGTACTTGAAGGCTTCATCAGTGTCATCTGAAAATGGTCCATGAGGTATGTAGCTCTGGTTTTCTGTTAATTGTCTAATCTGCTAAGTCATTCTCTGAATGGATTCTGCTTGACTCTGAAATTGTGCATCAATTTGAGCTCCTCGTTCTTCGAACCAATCTTTGAGCATGTGAAGTATCTGATCTTCCTCTGATGGTTCTGGTTCTTGATGAAAATCATAGGTGGATGGTGGATAAGATGGAAAATGTGATGTCTCTTCGTACCTTGAATGATTCTGATAATTGTGCCACTCTGAATATATATACATTGATCGCTCGGGTGGTTACCATCACAATTACACATCTCCCCATTTCGTTCTGTTGAGCAAATGTAGCATTGCTTGGTTCTGGCATCCAGTGATAATTGTTGGGCTGGACAACAGGCCTCAGAATACCGGACTATAGCTCCCAGATGTGGGGTGTATCTTCTTGTAAAGCTCGTAATCTCTCAATCTCCCAATAGTGTTCCATTTTTCAACCACCTGAAAACAAAAGAAAGAAATAAAAATTACAGAGAAAAATAAAGAAAATTAGATACAAGTAAATTGGATAGCTTCAAAATTAACAACTCAAGAAAAATAAGTTCCCGGCAACGGCGCCAAAAACTTGACTGGCGTAAACACACATGTATAACGCAAGCGCACGTATCGTTCAAGTAGTATAAAAATATCGATCCCACGAAGACTTAATTCATACTGTTGTTATTAATTGTTGATACTATTTATTTACAAGTATCTACTTATAGGAATAGGAGAATTGATTGTTTTTGATTGGTTGAATGTGGTTTTGCAAAATAAAATAAAAACAGACTCAAAAGAAATTACTAAGGAAAATAAAAGAAAAGACTCAAGGATCTAGGGTCGTGACTCCACACAATATTATTATAAAGATAAATTGATTCTCTTATCTATGTGTAATAAATCAATTTGCTAACCTGGAACACGAAAATATGCAAAAGCCTCTGTCGATGGTCAGACGCAAATACCCAGTATAACCCAATTGAACCATATGTCTATGTCAACCAAATTACCTGGATTCATTAAGATTAAGTTCCAATTATGGCTACCCCCGTCCGACATGTATATGTCTATCCTGTAAGGAAATCTATTAAAGGGTTATCTATCCTCAAGGAAGATCGTGGGCTATTAAGTCTAAGGCTGAAACCTAAAATCCATATGTCTAGTTCATTTTAAGTTTTCCACATCAATCTTATTGGTGATCAGACAACAAGAAGCATTAAGCTTAAAACTCAATAAACAAACTAAAGAATTACCCATAAAAATAAAATCAATTATTAAGTGTGGATATTGTGTTTCATCACTTCCCTAGAATGAAAACAAAATGATGGGGTTAGAGGATCCACATTTAATATTTCTTATCTAGGAATCTCACTTATTATAATATATAAATTATTTTATATTCTACTTTCTCAGGAATTAATAATGTTAAACATTTAAAACCAGCCATATAGAAGGTAATCCATTTAGTCCAACTACACCAGCAATATAGGCGGTAATTATCTGTCACAACTACACCAGCCATATAGGCGGTAAGGTAATTTATATTTAAACCAGCCATATAGGCGGTAATAAAGTCTGACATTAATTAATCTGGTTAAATTATAATTTAAATATTATAATTAAGTGATATTTACCTAAATAATTATATTAAAGGTTTCACCTTTTACCCCTGCGGTAAATTAACTACAAAACATAAAGTAAATAAATAAAAAGCTGTAATAAATACTAAAAATAAAAATACATAATTTTATTATTACAAAACTAGATGCTTCCTATGAAATCAGGGATAAAATCCCAAGGAAAGCACAAGAAATGAAGTGGTGAAGGCCTGAATTTATAGGCATTTTCTGGAATTGGCGTCGCGACGCCAAAGGTCCCAGCGTAGCGACGCCAGCACGTGGCTTTGGTCCACGCGGGTTGACCACATGTGTTCTGTCAGTAGAATCTGGTGATGACACGTGTCACGCGGTGAAGGTGGTGCAATGAGAAGATGACACGTGGCACGTGCTTAGGATCGGTCAAATGAGAGGTCGACACGTGGCATCATGTGATTTGTCCAATATTTGGTCCAATGAGAGATTGACATGTGGCACATGCTTGCTTTGGTCCAATGAGATTTCGACACGTGGTAGCCGGTGCATTGTAGCAGATCTTCTGTGATGATGACACGTGTCACGGCGCACGTTAGCAAGGTCGGCGAACGTTAGCAAGTCCAATTTCTCAGATTCTGACACGTGTCCCTCGGCGCACGTTAGCATGGCCAGCGTACTTTAGGCGCGCGATGCGTAGGGTCTTGGAGTCGCGACGCTGAGAAATTACAAAATTGTCCTTTTTGCCAATTTTCATTGTTTTGGCCCCAAATTACTTCCAATGCTTTCCCAACTTTATTTATCTGCAAAATAACATAAAACACATCAAAACGTTCACAAAACCTGAGAAACTATACGAAATATTAGTTTAGATGAGTGGGAAATAGTGATATAAATACCACTCATCACCGGGGTATGTGGTCCGCACATGAACGGGTTTAATCTGTCCCGCAAGATAGTGAGACAAGGTTTTTACTGGTCAACCATGGAGACGGACTGCACGAAGATGGTAAAGCACTATCATGATTGTCAAGCACACGGTAATTTGAATCATTTGCCGCACACAGAGTTGCACGGGTTGTCAGAGCTGTGGCCTTTCTCAGCATGGGGAATTGATATGATTGGAGAGATTCGACCAAATGCATCGAATGGGCATCGCTTCATAGTAGTGGCAGTAGATTATTCCTCAAAGTGGGTGGAAGCTGAGTCATTCCGCAATGTTACAGTTAAGCAGATGGCAAAGTTTATAGCTCGGATCTCATTTATCGGTATGGTATGCCGCATCATGTGGTTATAGATAACGGAGTTCAGTTCCAAGGGGAAACAAAGGCAATGCTACAGAAATACATGATAGGCCATCATAAGTCATCAGCGTACAGGCCACAGGTAAATGGGGCATTTGAGGCAGCCAACAAGACAATAAAGACAATTTTGGCCAAGATGATAGAGAACTACAGGGATTGGGCCGACAAACTACCGTATGCTATATGAGGGTACAGAACATCAGTAAGAACAGCAACATGAGCCACACCTTACTCTTTGGTCTACGGGATGGAAGCAGTACTGCCAGTGGAGGTTGAGATACAGTCAATGAGGGTATTAGCAGAAATAGAGTTACCTGAGCAAGAATGGGCCACACAGAGGTTTGAACAGTTAGCACTGCTAGATGAAAAGAGAATGAAGTCTATGCATCACATGCAGATATATCAAAAGAGGTTGGCTCGGGCATTCAACAAGAAGGTGCGCCCTACTAAGATTAAAAAGGGTGATTTGGTACTTAAGCAGTCAAGGCCGTTGATGACAGATCCGAGTGGAAAGTTCAGACCTAACTGGGAAGGACCTTACATAGTGCAGAAAGTAATGGGAAATGGGGCAGTGAGACTGTCAGACTTGGAAGGTAACGAGTTCACTGAGCCGATCAACGTGGACAGATTGAAACAGTATTTTGCCTGAGAAAGAGAAGACTTGGCAGAAGACCTAACCCGACGGGATAAGGAAACTCATGCATGCATCCATACACGTAACATTTTTTGGCATTCGTTTTGTGTTTGTTTTGTATTCATAGGTTTTAAAGACGAAAAGAGAAGGCGGCAAAGACAAGCCGATTAGAAGCATCAATATACCAGCAGCAGTTTTGGGATGCGTCCCAGAGGGCGAGGCCCACATCAATACTAGCAGCAGTCTTGGGGATGCGTCCCGGGGTTGAGGCCCACATCAACACATATACCAGTTGCAGTGATTGGGATTCGTCCCAGGATCGAAGTCCACTGCATCATCAGTTTCGGGATGCGTCCCAAGGTCGAGGCCCACCTTTTGTCAGCGGTATTGGGATGCGTCCCAGGGTCGAGACCCCGTTTTCGGTTGCAGCTATTGGGATGCATCCCAGGATTGAGGTCCACTACATCATCAACTCAGTTCGAGACAGCAGGAAAGTCAGGTGGCAGCTGGCGAGCCAAGTATGTGAAAATGCATTGCATAACCTTGATAGGATTGTCACTGTTACACATTACACAAGTCCCATCAAAGTGGGGGCGACTGTAGGCACTGTATTTTTGCATATAAGTCCCTGTGATGAGTCTCATTTGGAGACACTACCTTTTAAGTCACGGAAGTCACGGAAAATGAACATCGAAATGGGATATTCAGAATAAGTATGTCATCAAATTCATTTCACAAGTTCACTATTTTCGTCCGTGCTGCGTTCGTGACGACGTTCGAACTTAAAGCAGATTGCGGGCGTTCGTGTAGCGTTCGAATCGGCATTCGAACGGTGTCAGTATTTCTGGTTTTGCTGCTAACCTCACACCCAAGCCCAATTAGCCCACCAAAGCACATAAAACATATCCAATTAATTAAATACATATTTAACACACGACAAAATTAAATAAAATCTAAAAATCATATACCAATTTAAAATAAAATCATGCCTAATTAAAATCAATCAAATGTATCACTCCTAATAAAACAAATATCATGCCTAAACCAAACAAATTAAATATATGAACTTCCTAACTAAGCATAATCTTATCTCCAATCAATCTTTGGTTTTCCTTGTTTGACACTAAATCAAATCCTCATTTAATGCATAAATCCCTTCCTTGTCAAGCAAGGATTCACCCATCCCCTTTGCCTATAAAAACAAAGCTATTCCAACCCTTGAACACTACTGACTCTCACGCATATACAACAAAGAAAAAAGCCTCTCCATTCACGCCTAATACACTCAAGAAGCAACAAAGAATTTTATCTCCTCATCTCCCCTCCATAACCAAAAATTACAGCCCCATAAACACCCTAGATTACCGAAAATCACAGCCCCTAAAACATCCTCTGTATTACCGAAAATCACTACCTAAAACATTCACTGTTTGAGTGAAAAACTTCCCCTGGAACACCCCCCTAAACTACCAAAACTCACCCCTAAACAGCAGCCCTTCAACCATAAAAAACAGTAGACTAAAACACCAAAAATAGTGACCAAAATACAGCAACAAAACAGCAGTAAAATAGCAGTGAAACGAAGGGAAAACAACAGCCCGAACAGCGAAACATCGAAGGGAAACATTGAACCAGTGAACCGGGGGAGTTACAGAGCATCGACCCTTCCGACGACCGTGTACCATACTTCCGAGAGACGATTTTAAAAAGGTTATGTTGGACAATTATGACCCATAGCGTCACTATTTGTACATATCACGGTGTTGTTGTACAAATTAACTATGTGACAAAGGAGATTGCACTCTTATCATTTGTGATTAGATCACCAAGATATATAAATGATGAGAGGTCCCTATGATTTGTTCCTGGATTGAGAATGATATGAGACAGTATCAATCCACGAAGGATAAATCATTAAATATCCCTAGTCAGAGTATTATCGAGATTGGACATCGATAAATACGTAAAAGACTAGTATTGCACTTGTGCGGGTTGTGAGGTTACAACGGCATAGTTCTCATATATTTGAGTATAGGATATTCATGCAAGTGTAATAGGAGGTTGTGTTTTACCGATGGTATGGGAAACAGCTTTGCTCTGGATAGACCCCCTCGGAATTCCATTGGTAGTATGACTATGTGTCTATGGAAGTCCGAAATCAGGGTAGGTGTATTTGGTCTTAACTTGAGACTTGCACCGCTAATACTTGCGACAATCAATATACTTTGGTTGCGGTCGTCCAGGGCTTTAACAGGTTCTGTGTACGCCAATGCTGGGTATATTGAGAATCGTAGTGTGTTAGGTGTGATGTCAAGACGGAAGTATCACTCCAGTCATAGTGGAGATGATGGTCACGTAGGATACGGGACTAGTTCTCTTAAATACTGCAGCTATCGGGATAAAATGACAAGTTCAGGTTTATCCGATTATAGAGACTAGTCACCAGACATCCGACATGTGCTTCGTACGGGGCAGACATAATTCCAGCCCCAGGCCTAGCACGTGATCATCCGATACTGGATCGACGTGAACAATACTACGTATACTACGCCTGATATAGATCGTTTATTCCTGTAAGGATATTTCCGGAGAATTAGGTAGGCATGGCGCTTTGCTAGAAGCCAACCTTGTCTTGTAAATCGGTAATACGTAGTACTTGGTACTTACGTGTTCGGATAGTCCGACAATCGAATTTACTGCCAACATATCCGGGGATCTCATGGGTCGCTTCCCAAAGATTCACCGATGACGTATGACTCACACTCTAAATTAATCTGGGATTAATTAGAAGAGAGAGAAAATTAATCTGGGATTAATTGCGGAGATATTTTATCTGGGATAAAATATCAATTAAAGAGAGATAACGATTAATTGGAATTAATCGATAAATTAATATATTCGATATATTAAACGAAATTGGATTTCGACGCGGAATTGAAATTGGATTTTAATTCGGGCGAACGAATTAATTTAGAATTAGTTCGTTAGCAACGTGAATAGTAATTATGCTTGGCATGATTATTTAATTAAATTAGATTTAATTGCGTCGCAACGAAAAATTCATTAATTTGGAATTAGCGAACCCGAGCCCGGGATTATTTGCGACCGCATTCGTATTTCAAATTCGAGTGCGGGACGCAAGTCAAATCAAGCGTCAAATCACTAGTCGCTTCTAGCATCAAATCATTCGTCAATCAAGTGATGGATGTCTTTCACTTTTAGTGATTGACGCCAGTCACTATTCATGATTGATGTGAGTTGATGTTGGTGGTTGGAGCCATTATGGCTTGACATTTTGAAAGCAAAATTCATGGCAAATAAATTCGAAATTCACATTTGTGTATAAGATACACAAATTTGGAACAACCAAACACAATTCTCTCTTTTCTCTCATCTCTATCTCTCTCGCCCAAGAGGGCAAAATTGTTCACTGGTTTCTGTCAAAAGTCGTGAGTAAGGGAAGCAAGTGTGATAGTTTTGCGGCAAAATCATCGAGAGCTAGCACTCCGAGAGACATGCGAAGGTGATAGGGAAG
The DNA here is from genome assembly GCA_019454045.1 of Zanthoxylum bungeanum. NCBI lineage: Eukaryota > Viridiplantae > Streptophyta > Magnoliopsida > Sapindales > Rutaceae > Zanthoxylum > Zanthoxylum bungeanum. The sequence goes on from SKCR01033156.1 coordinate 49,650, forward strand.
TCCACCCATGAGCCGGGAATCGTTCGACGAAGGACCAAAGCCGAGCCAAAAACAGTGAATTGCATCTGCTCACTGCCGAATGCACAAGAGGGCAGAATTTGATTTTTTGTTGAGTTCCGCGTCACTCAACCGATCGATGTAAGTATTCTGCGACTTTCTCGATTGTATTCACACATGTTTATATGCTTTTGATTCGATCCTTGGGACCGTAGAACTCCAACAATGGTATCAGAGCGTTGTTAAAAGCATGAAACGAACTTAGGGCTTAAAATTTGGCTAAAATGTTTTTGAGCATGATTTGAATTAATTGGATGTTTGAGTATGCTTATAACATGTTTAATTGAAGTTTGATTGGATCAATTTCAAGAAAATGGTTTGGAACAATTTTTCCCCAAAATGCTTGTGTTGGTCGAATGTCAACTAGCCCTAAAAGTCTTGGATTTATAATTCGTTGATCATTGGATGAGGTGGAAACGATTGGAAATTGTTATTTAATGTCGATTGTGGATTGAATTGGATTGAAACCAAATCGGACATAAAATCCTCTATATTGCCGAGACTTCAATAGCATGTATTGGGTTTGATTTTTGATCAAAATATGTTGGACATGTTTTGTGGTTATATAAGCATGATTATTTATGTTAATTGATGTTTTAGAAATTTTGATTGGGTAATTAATTGTGTAATGCACTTTATTAATTAAATTGTGAAATTGGGTTTTTGTGATTTAATTATAATTGGGCCTTAAAATTGGATTTGGGCTTGTTATGTTGTAATTGGGCTAATTGGGCTTTGTTGTACTAATTTGGGTTTAGGCAAAATTGGTTGGATCCAATTGGGCCCATAACCGCCTCCATAAAGCCCAAATGCGACTTAATGGACCTTTAAAGTTTAATTGGGCCTAATGGGCCTAAATTGATTTCTAGGCTTATGGGGTAATTCCCGGATTGGACTTTGGTTATCGGTTTGACCCGAGTTGACCAAAAGTCCACGGCTTAAAGAAATTAATTAAAAGACCATTGGACTTTAATTAAATTGACGTTGGACGTTAATCGGGCTTTGAGACCCGTAACGATTAAATTTGGAATTTAAGTCATAAAAGTTCATTAATAAAGTGTAATATTTTATTTGGAATTAAATAGCGAATTAGAATTGAATGCATATTAAATTGTATTTAATGATGTAGTTTCATTTAATTCGAGAATTCGTACTTTGAGTACTTATTCGCAAAACTAGTTTGACTCGAACAAAATCAAATCGTTGTTTGAACATTGGATGATCACTAATTATCAGATTAATTAATTGGATTAGATTGATTGATAACATGCTTGTGTGAATACATGGTTGTGATGCATGAATAATGTATATCGGATGGATATTAGATGGGTGGGGCAATTTTGGAAATTGTAATAAATTTGATTTATTAATTGGACCTGCGTGTCCAGCCTTATTACCTCTCATTTCTTTGTATTCTCTTCTCACATATTCCCCTTAATGTAAATGAGGTTTCTTTAGAAGTGTAGTGTAACGGGTAGAAGAAATATTTGTGCTAGCGGGAGAGAGAAAATGAGAGATTTGATCTAAGATCATTGTGTAAAGTATCCATCTGCATATCATTATTATTTTATTATACGCGCTTTATTATGTGTTTAGAATGCATGTTTAAGGGTGTATGATGATGAGACCTTAACAAAGATAATAAATTGGTTGCCAATTTGCACTCGAAAAACCCTCGCAAAATATTAAGCGTTTTTCCTTCCATTGAGTGATTCTCACTCAAGATCTGAGACTGGCATTGGCTTGTTGGCCAAAGTCAAGGCCTTTGTCCGTCGAGGATGTGTTTGAATCACAAGAGCTTTGTTCCATATCGGTGTCTTGTCCAAGTTGTGGTTTGTTGGCCAAAGTCAAGACCATTTCTTGTCCATCGACATTGATTACGAAGCTTTCCATGGTCAATGGGTCGCGCTTAACTGGGATCACTAAGTTTGTTGTGCCAAATCCAAGGCTTAGTTGATTCAGAGGAAAAAGGTTAGGTAATACATTGGATGTATTGGCATATATAAGATATATGTTTCGGACTTGGATGTCCCCCTACCGGATCTAGGAATTGGATTGGATCCAATCGATCTTAGAGATCTACCTAGTTAATTATCATACAATTTGTTGGCCAAAGTCAAGATTGTGTGATATTTAACGGGATCCTAGCCCACTAGGAAACACGATTTCCCGAGTACTCGACAGAGGGTTAGAGGCTCGTCGAAAAATAGTGGGAGGCAAGAATTGAATTTGCAATATTCGTTTAATTACTTGCCATACGTGCTTATTCAAATATCATTCGTCAAATAAATTAAATGTTAGTTGGACTAATATTTATGTGTTGTTTTAATAAATAGTTGGACTATATTCAAACTATTCATTTATAGTTGATTTTATAATTGGATTATAGTAATCAATATAATTGATTTTAATCTATTAAATTATAGTTGATTAAATAGTTGGACTATTGTAATCATTATAATAAATAGTACCTAAATCGTTGATTAAATAGTTGGACTATTAAAATCAAGATATAATTGAAAGATTAACATTTAAAACATAATCCTAGGGAAAATATATTTAAATGGTTTAATTTTCAAATTGGGAATAAAATTTCAGGATGGTCCTGGAAACTAATAAGTTACTTTGTAGAGCATAATCTTTGGGAGATTTATGTAATGATAACTTTAGTGTTTAATCCATTAAGCTTGTCGCAGTAGACTCCTTAATTTCTGAATCAGAACTAAGGATTAGATCCTTAAAGTATGATAATGAAATTGAAGGATCTTCAAAGAATCTATCCTTAGATTTTAGAAGTATTATAATTGCAACAATAACACTTGGAGAGTTAATGACTATTCTCAAGGAGACAAAGTCAAAGTTTACAATAAGGCAAATGGTGCAAGGCGCACCTTACTTCGATATTATAGAAACCCGAAGCTTGGCCAAAGGCTTCTGGAATATGAAAAGGGCAAAGGCAAAATCCTTATAATCTTCTGGGAAGATAAAGGACATATCCCAAAATGTCTGCCTAAAATGTGGCAAACGGGATCGCGGAAGCGTGACTGCCGTTTGGACAAAGCAGACATGAAGGAATTGAAGACGAGCAAGGCTCTGACATCAAATATGTTTGTCATAATTATGTTCATCACTAGTATTGAAATTGGATTTTAAATACTTAGTGTGGTACATAAAATATATGTATTGATGTTCAGAATCTGCTTTGAGCAGGATACTGACTTCAATTGAGATTTATCTGTGAATTGAAAACGGGACGAAAGTCACTGTTTTAACCGTAGATACCTAATTTTAGGAACTACCCTCGGGTTTGTACCTAAATTTGGAATCTGTATAATGTAACTAGTTTGACTAGATACATTATCTCTATATCAGTGTTTGACCCGCTGCGGGTGAACCTTTATATTCTAGAACACTAAAGTGTTTTATTATATAAAGATGATATTGAGATAAACACATTAGATGTGAATAACAGAATTTATATTTTGAATATAATAAATCTCAAACGTATAACATGACAAACAAATAGCTCAAACTGATTTGATCAGAAGAAACTAATTGTGGCATTGTTGTCTGGTACACAATGAAACAAGACTCGTATATCCACACTTTTGAAGAGTGGGTACTCGGACTGATTTGATTCTATTCAAATAAAGTCTACAAATCTAGTTTAATTGGGCAAAGTGCCTAAAACACTATTTACTTGGTAAAAGTGTAAATGCCATCGATCTGTTAGCCCTAGTTCATAGTAAAGCAAGTGGGCCCATGTCTAGCTAGGCTAGATGTGGATATGAATATTTCGTGACCGATACGGATGTGGCATCGCGTTATGGTTTTGTGTTTCTTTTGAAGAAGCACAAATCAGAAACTTTTATAGTTTCGACACGAAATAGACAAACAGATCGACTAAGTATTATACCGTCACGGTAAGACCGTAATGGAAAATACTTAAGCAATAAGTTTCTGATATACATGAAAGAGTAAAGTATTCTTTCAAATAAGGACTCCTCCCGGAACACGTCAGTTTGACAGTGTGTCCGAACAGAGTAACCGAATTTTGTTGGACATGATAAGGTTAATCATGAGTCACTCTGAGCTACCATTTCCTTCAACAGATTAGAATAAACAGTGCAGAACTTATTTAGAATAAGGTTCCATTAAAATCTGTTTGACATATTTCATATTAGATATGAACAGGAAAAGAAACCGGGTTTCACATTCCTGATAATTTGGGAATGCTAGGCATATGTTTGGATGATACCAAACTAAAATCCAAATTGGATAAGTGCAAATTGTAGGTAATCCTAGGGATACCAAAGTATTGTACTTATACAACTCACTTGAGAACAATTAGATTGTTGCTCACCATGCGGTTTTCCTAAGAGGAACACCGATATACAGTGGTAAGTAGGAGGATAGTAAAACTCGATGAAAATCGGAGTAATATTATTCAAGGCACCGAATCTTAATGGAACATAAATAGTTCATCAATGATGAAAATAACATTAATCTTCAAATACACAAGAACCACGTATGTCGGAGAGAGTCAGAAAACAACTTGGGGTATGGGTTTCTGATCTCACCTCATAAAGATGTTAATCTATTGAGGTATACCAACTGACTACGTATGAGGAAGTGATACAAGGTATCGACTCCCTATTATGGAAAAGTGCCATGTGTCCTAAATGGATTCCATGTAAATCAATAAGTTTGGATACTAGTTGATGTACAGCAAGGCATTGTGCCTATTGGTACTATATAAGTCATCAAAGAAGACATACATGGATGGAAACATACCAACGTATAAAGCTAGGCTTTTAGCAGAAAGGTATCGTTATCAACATTGTGTTGATTACGATTCAAAATTTTACCTGTTGCCACGGTAAATCCATTTGGATAATGCTTGCTAACACTGCATGTTTCATTTGTGAAATATGCCAGCTGAACGGGAAAATCACTTTCCTGAAAAGGAAACCTTTTGGAGGATGTTTTAACATCTTGTCGGTTTTGTCGTACCATAACAAGCAAACAGGGTTTGCAGGTTATTCGATCCATGTTTGGATTGAAGCAAGCATTAGGTTCTTGGAATTTCCGTTTTGACGTAATCATAATGGTATATGATTTAATTCAAAACGAAATGATTCTTGTGTATATAAGGAGGTTAATGGGAGCACACTGACAGTGGATGACCTATAAATAATGATAATAATATATATCATTTCTTGGAAATGATATTCCCATAATATAATCGGCGAAAGCTTGGCTTTCATGAAAACTCTCCGAGAAATCGTACATTGAAAAATGTACGTGACCTGGTGTCTCATACGCTTTGAGCATATGGATTCACAAACAGGCCAATCCATGTGATAATCACTGGATTGAAAATCAGAACATCCGTTAGTATCTTAGAGAACTAAGGATGCTGTCTTAATTTATGGAGAAGAAGACCTTGAAGTGACTGGGATCACTGTAGCAAGTTTCCTAAACCGATTAAACGACTATAAGTCGCAAACGTACTATACAGTTTGGATAACGGAACAGTGAGCTGGAAATCTTCCAAGCAAGATACTGTTACCGAATAAACAACAAATACGGGTTATTGCTGCAGCTGAGGCAGCAATAGAAGTCTTCTGGGTCGATAATAAATCTAATTAGATTAGATATAATTCTGTTAGCAGCTGAGCTAGGCGTCAGCGCAGGCTAAAGAATTAATGGTCTCATCAACGATCCAGATACATACTTCGATATTCATCTGATTCGTTCGGATCATACATCGTGGCGATGTGATGATCATATAAATCGCATCAGACGATAATCATACAAATCCGCTGACGAAAACCTGTCCTCAGCAGTTTGAGCCAACCGTACATAGTTCGGGTGTAAGACACTCGAGTGACTGGCTATAGGCCAAGTGGGAGATTGTTGGACAATTATGACTCATAGCGTCACTATTTATACAGATCACGTTGTTGTTGTACAAATTAACTATGTGACAAAAGAGATTTCACTCTTATCATTTGTGATTAGATCACCAAGATATATAAATGATGAGAGGTCCCTATGATTTGTTCCTGGATTGAGAATGATATGAGACAGTATCAATCCACGAAGGATAAATAATTAAATATCCCTAGTCAGAGTATTATCGAGATTGGACATCGATAAATACGTAAAAGACTAGTATTGCACTTGTGCGCGTTGTGAGGGCACAATGGCATAGTTCTCATATATTTGAGTATATGATATTCATGCAAGTGTAATATAGGAGGTTGTGTTTTACCGATGGTATGGGAAACAGCTTCGCTCTGGATAGACCCCCTCAGAATTCCATTGGTAGTATGACTATGTGTCTATGGAAGTCCGAAATCAGGGTAGGTGTATTTGGTCTTAACCTGAGAGTTGCACCGCTAATACTTGCGACAATCAATATACTTTGGTTGCGGTCGTCCAGGGCTTTAACAGGTTCTGTGTACGCCAATGCTAGGTATATTGAGAATCGTAGTGTGTTGGGTGTGATGTCAAGATGGAAGTATCACTCCAGTAATAGTGGAGATCTAGTTCTCTTAAATACTACAGCTATCGGGATAAAATGACAAGGTCAGGTTTATCCGATTATAGAGACTAGTCACCAGACATCCGACATGTGCTTCGTACGGGGCAGACAGAATTCCAGCCCCATGCCTAGCACGTGATCATCCGATACTGGATCGACATGCACAATACTACGTATATTACGCCTGATATAGATCCTTTATTCCTGTAAGGATATTTCCGGAGAATTGGGTAGGCATGGCGCTTTGCTAGAAGCCAACCTTGTCTTGTAAATCGGTAATACGTAGTATTTGGTACTTACGTGTTCGGATAGTCCGACAATCGAATTTACTGCCAACATATCCGGGGATCTCATGGGTCGCTTCCCAAAGATTCACCGATGACATATGACTCACACTCTAAATTAATCTGGGATTAATTAGAAGAGAGATAAAATTAATCTGGGATTAATTGCGGAGATATTTTATCTGGGATAAAATATCAATTAAAGAGAGATAACGATTAATTTGGAATTAATCGATAAATTAATATATTCGATATATTAAACGAAATTGGATTTCGATGCGGAATTAAAATTTTATTTTAATTCGGGCGAACGAATTAATTTAGAATTAATTCGTTAGCGATGTGAATAGTAATTATGCTTGGCATGATTATTTAATTTATTAGATTTAATTACGTCACAACGGAAAATTCGTTAATTTGGAATTAGCGAACCCGAGCCCGGGATTATTTGCGAGCGCATTCACATTTCGAATTCGAGTGAGGCACGCAAGTCAAATCAAGCGTCAAATCACTAGTCGCTTCTAGCGTCACATCATTCATCAATTAAGTAATGGATGTCTTTCACTTTGAGTGATTGACGCCAGTCACTATTCATGATTGATGTGAGTTGATGTTAGTGGTTGGAGCCATTATAGCTTGACTTTTTGAAAGCCAAATTCATGGCAAATGAATTTGAAATTCACATTTGTGTATAAGATACACAATTTGGAACAACCAAACACAATTCTCTCTTTTCTCTCATCTCTCTCTCTCGCCCAAGAGGGCAAAATTATTCACTGGTTTCTGTCAAAAGCCGTGAGCAATGGAAGCAAGTGTGATAGTTTTGCGGAAAAATCATCGAGAGCTAGCACTCCGAGAGACATGCGAAGGTGATAGAGAAGTCCACCCATGAGTCGGGAATCGTTCGAAAAAGCTTGGAGGTTGACGAAGGACCAAAGCCGAGCCAAAAACAGTGAACTGCATCTGATCACTGCCGAATGCACAAAAGGGCAGAATTTGATTTTTTGTTGCCTTTCGCTTCGTTCAACCGATCGATGTAAGTATTCCGAAACTTTCTCGATTGTATTCACACATGTTTATATGCTTTTGATTCGATCCTTGGGACCGTAGAACTCCAACAATGGTATAAGAGCGTTGTTAAAAGCATGAAACGAACTTAGGGCTTAAAATTTGGGTAAAATGTTTTTGAGCATGATTTGAATTAATTGGATGTTTGAGTATGCTTATAACATGTTTAATTGAAGTTTGATTGGATCAATTTCAAGAAAATGGTTTGGAACAATTTTTCCCCAAAATGCTTGTGTTGGCCGAATGTCAACTAGCCTTAAAAGTCTTGGATTTTTAATTCGTTGATCATTGGATGAGTTGGAAACGATTGGAAATGGTGATTTAATGTCGATTGTGGATTGAATAGGATTGAAACCGAATCGGACATAAAATCCCCTATATTGCCGAGACTTTAATAGCATGTATTAGGTTTGATTTTTGATCAAAATATGTTGGACATGTTTTGCGGTTATATAAGCTTGATTAGTTATAATTAATCCCAGATTAATTCTTACCGTAATTAATCCCAGATTAATTCTCTCTCATAATTAATCCCAGATTAATTCTGTTTGAGTCAAATATCATCGGTGAATCTTTGGGAAGCGACCCAAGAGATCCCTGGATATGTTGGCAGTAAATACGGTCATCGGACTATCCGAACACGTGCGTACCCGGTACCACGTTCTCACCGATTTACAAGACATAGTTGGCTTCTAGCAAAGCACCGTGCCTACCCAATTCTCCAGAAATATTCAACGAGGAATATATAATCTATATCAGGCGTAGTATACAATGTATTGCATAATACGATCCAGTATCTGATGTCACATGTTAGGCCTAGGGCTGGAATTGTGTATGCCTTGTACGAAGCATATATCGGATCACTAGCAACTAGTCTCTGTAATCGGATAATCATGACTTAGTCAAACTATCCCGATAGATGCAGTATTTAAGAGTACTAGTTCTGTATCATGCGTGATCATCATCTCCATATGACTGAAGTGATACTTCCATCTTGACATCACACCCAATACACTACGATTATCAGTATACCCAGAAGAGGCGTACACAGAACCTGTTAAAGCTCCGGACGACCAAAACCAAAGTATAATGATTTTCGCAGGTATTAGCGATGCAAGTCTCTGGTTACGACCACATGCACCTATTCTGATCCGTATTCCCATAGACACATAGCCATACTACCAATGTGATTCCGAGGGGTCTTTCCAGAGTGAAGCTTTTCCCGGTCCAACGGCTAACAAAACCTCCTATCACACTTGCATACGTATCCAATACTTAAAAATATGAGAACTATGTCGTTAAGCTTCCATAACGTGCACAAGTGTAATACTAGCCTATTCCGCATTATCGATGTCCAGTCTCGATAATACTACGACTAGAGATATTTAATGATTAAACCTTTCGTGGATTAATACTGTCTCATATCTTATTAATCTGGTACTAATCATATGGACTTTTCTCATTTATATATCCAAGTAATCCAATTACAAAATGAGAAAATAGCAATTTCCTTTGTCACATAGTTAATTTGTACAAAAACACCATGTCTTTTACAAATAGTGATGCTATGGGTCATAATTGTCCAACAATCTCCCACTTGGCCTATAGCCAATCACTTAAGTGTCCAACATCTGAACTATGTATGGGTCGCTCAAACTTTTGCTGAGATATAGCTCTCGTCAATGGATATGCAAGGTTATCATATGAAACAATCTTTTCATATCTCTACATCGCCACGATGTACGACCTCACAAATCAAATGAACCATCGAAGTACATACTTGGATCATTGATGAGACCGTAATTCCTTAGCCTGTGTTGTAGCCCAGCTCAGCTGCTAACAGAACTACTCTAATCCAATTAGGAATTTAATATATCCAAAATGCTTCTTTTGCTGCCTCAGTCACCGTAATGTATTCCGCTTTTGTTGTTGAATCGGCAACAGTATCTTGCTTGTTTGTTTTCTAGCTCACTGTTCTGTTGTTCAAACAAAACATGTACCGTTGTTACGAATTATAGTCGTCTTTATCGGTTTGGAAACTTGCATCGGTGATCCCAGTCACCTCAAGTTCTCCATCTCTATAAATTAAGAAAGCATCCTTAGTTCGTCTAAGATACTAAAGGATGTTCTTAACATCAATCCAGTGACCATCACCTGGATCGGTCTGATAGTGACTGCAGATGCTCAAAGCATATGAGACATCAGGTCGCGTACATGTTTGTCAATGTACGAGTTCTCGGAGAGTGCCAACAACTTTTAGATCTATCTCAGTAGATCCTTATTCCTAGAATAAAGGTTGCTTCTCCCAAGAATTTCATGGAGAATTTTAATGAAAGCCAAGCTTTCACTTGAGATTTTAGTATGGGAATGTCATTGCTAAGAAGAAATACATCATCAACGTATAGGACAATCAATGTCAGTGCGCTCCCACTAACCTTCTTATATGCACAAGAATCATCATCGTTTTGAATGAAACCATATACCATTATGATCCCATCAAAACGTTGGTTTCAAGAACGCAATGCTTGCTTCAATCCATAAATGGATCGATTTAACTTGAAAACCTTCTTTTCATATTTTGGCACAAAAAAACCGTCAGATTGTTATATATAAACATCCTCCAAAAGGTTTCTGTTAAGGAAAGCGGTTTTGACGTCCATCTGCCATATTTCATAATCGAAATATGTAACAATAGCAAGCATTATCCGAATGGATTTAATCATGGCAATGGGTAAAAGGTGTCGTCCTAATCAACACCATGTTGATGACGATACCCTTTTCGCTACAAGCCTAGCTTTGTACGTTTGTTTGTTGCCATTCATGTTTGTCTTCACCATGAAGACTCATTTTCTACCAATAGGCACAATATCTTCTGGCACATCAACCAGTGTCCAAACTTGGTTGTATACATGGAATCCATTTCGGACTTCATGGCACATTGCCATAAAGCGGAGTCGATACCTTGTATCTTTACCTCATACATAGCCGGTTTATTATCCTCAATAAGATTAATGTCTACATGAGGTGAGATCAGAAACCCATACCTCTTAGGTTATTTTCTGACTCTCTCTGACCTACGCGGTTCTTGTGTATTAGAAGATTGTGGAATAGTCTCATCCCTGATGAATTGTTCGTGTTTCGTGAGGGGATCGGTGCCAGGAACAGTAGCACTCTGATTTTCATCGAGTTCTACTTTCTTCCCACTTACCACTGCATTTAGGAATTCCTCTAAGGAAAACCGCATGGAGAGCAACAAATATTTTGTTCTCTTATGGGTTGTGGAAATAATATCACTTGGTTTCCCTAGGATAACCAATTACAAATAGGCACTTATCCGATTTGGGTTCTAGTTTGGCATCATCCAAACGTTTAATATATGCCCAGCATACCTAAATCTTCAGGAATGAGAAACTCAATTTATGTCCTGTCTATATTCCATATGGAGTCTGTCCAACAGACTTTAACAGAACCTTATTCAAAATAAATACTGCATTGTTCAATGCGTATCCAATGAAGGAAATTGGTAGCTCAGTGCAACTCATCATTAACCTTACCATGTCCAACAAAGTTCGGTTTCTCCGTTCGGACACACCATTCAATTGAGGGGTTCCGGGAGGAGTCCACTGTGAAAGATAACATACTCTTTCAAGTAATCGAGAAACTCATTGCTCAAGTATTTTCCACCACGGTCCAACCGTGATTTTTTAATACTTTTACCGGTCTATTATTCTACTTCGTGTTGAAACTCTTTGAATTCCTCAAAATTTTCCGACTTGTGTTTCATAAGATACACATAACCATAACGCGATGCAACATCTGTAAAGGCTACGAAGTATTCATAACCACCTCTAGCCTAGTTAGACATGGGCCCGTATACGTCACTATGATCGAGGGCTAACAGCTCGGTGGCACGTATGTTGGATTTTCTATAGGTCCCAAGATCAAATCTAAGCATGAAACACAAGCGAATACAACGACGAAGTTGCGGAATACTTACATCGAGCGGTTGAGAGACGATTTGGGCAACAAAAACGAACTGAAATTCTGCTCACTGCCCTCTGCTCATGTGCGCCCACTGTAGCAGTTTTGGCTTCTGTTTTGCGCCATTTTGAACATCAAAAACGAGCTCCAAGCTTCATCAAAACGTTCCCGGCTCATGGGGGGACTTCCCTATCACCTTCGCATTGATCTCGGAGTGTGCTAGCACTCTTGTTTTTGCATCAAAAACGCACTTGCTTCCCTTTACTGCTCACTGTTTTTGCCTAGCCAAAACAGAACAGAAAATGCGTGAAGAGAGGAAGAAGGAGAAGAAGAGAGAGAGGAGGGAAAAGTGTGTTCACGTTTTTGGTGAATACCAAAAGTGTATCTAATACACTTGGAAATGAAAATCATTTCATTTCAAACACATTTGGCTTTAATTGCCAACCACACACATCACTCAAGTCACATCAAGTCAACTCAATCAATCAATCTAATCAATTGTCACATCACTCAAAGTGACATGATTTGACGCTTGATGTGACGCTAGATGCGACTAGCGATTTGACGCTTGATTTGACGAGCCGCGCTCGAATTCGAAATACGAATGCGCTCGCAAATAATCTCGGGCTCGGATTCGCTAATTCTAAATTAACGAATTTTCCGTCGCGTCGTAATTAAATGATTACGCCTAGCGAAATCACTATTCACGTCGCTAACGAATTAATTCTAAATTAATTCGCTCGCCCGAATTAAAATCTAATTTTAATTTCGCGTCGAAATCCAATTTCATTTAATATATCAAATATATTATTATTCGATTAATTCCAAATTAATCATTCTCTCTCTTTAAATTGATATTTTATCCCAGATAAAATATCTCTGTAATTAATCCCAGATTAATTTTCTCTCTCATCACATTAATCCCAGATTAATAAAAGTGCGAGTCATACGTCATCGGTGAATCTTTGGGAAGCGACCCATGAGATCCCCGGATATATTGGCAGTAAATACGGTCGTCGGAGTATCCGAATCACGTACGTACCAAGTACTACGTTCTACCGATTTACGAGACATGATCGGCTTCTAGCAAAGCACGAAGTCTACCCAATTCTCCGGTCATATCCATCTAAGAATATTTAAGATCTGTATCAAGCGTAGTATACCAAGTATTATGTATATCGGCCTAGTATCGGATAGTCATGTGCTAGGGCTGGGGCTGGATAAGTGTCTGCCCCGTCCGAAGCACATGTCGGATGTCTGGTAACTAGTCTCTATAATCGGATATGCATGACCTAGTCATAATATCCCGATGGTTGCGCAACACTTAAGAGCACTAATACCGTATCCTGCGTGACATCATCTCCACTATGACTGAAGTGATACTTCCGTCTTGACATCACACCCAATACTCTACGATTCTCAATATACCCAGCAGTTGGCGTACATAGAACCGGTTAGAGTCCTAGACGACCTCAACTAAAGTATATTGATTGTCGTAAGCATTAGCGGTGCAAGTCTCAGGTTAAGACCAAATACACCTACCCTGATGTCGGACTCCCATAGACACATAGTCATAATACCAATGGGATTCCGAGGGGTCTATCCAGAGCGAAGCTGTTTCCCGTACCATCGGTGAAACACAACCTCCTATCGCACTTGCATAAGTATCCAATACTTAAATATATGAGAACTATGCCGTTGTGCCCTCACAACGCGCACAAGTGCAATACTAGCCTATTCTGCATTATCGATGTCCTGTCTCGATAATACTCCGGCTAGGGATATTTAATGATTAATCCTTCGTGGACTGATACTGTCTCATATCATTCTCGGTCCAGGAACAAATCATAGGGACCTCTAATCATTTATACATCTAAGGTGATCTAATCACAAATGATAAGAGTGCAATCTCCTTTGTCACATAGTTAATTTGTACAACAACACCATGATATGTACAAATAGTGACGCTATGGGTCATATTATCCAACAACGTAAACCTTTACCGCTAAAAGGTGTTTTAGGTACTTTGCCTAATAAACAATATTCGCAGACGTCATATGAATTAGGATCAAATCCATTCAAGTATCTACTCTTCGAAAGTGTGGATATACGAGTTTTGTTAATGTGTCCCAGACAACAATGCCACAGGTGAGTTTCATCTGTTTTACTCAATTTGAGCCTTTTGTTTGTCATGTTATATGTTTGAGATTCATTTATATTCAAAATATAAAGACTACTATTAACATCTACTGTACATATCAAAATGTTATCTTTATATAAAAAACACTGCAACAGGTTAAACAACATGCAGAGATGATATTCCTAGTCAAACTAGGTACGAAATAACAGTCACCTAATGTAATTACATGCCTCAAGGGCAGATATAAAACATAGGTCCTAAAGGCCAAAACAGTGACTCTCATCCCATTTTCGACTCGTAGGTCGATCTCATCTGAAGCCAGTATCTTGCTAATTAGCAGATCCTGCACACCAGTACATATGTGAGTACCACATCCAGAATCAAAAATCCAATTTTTAAAACCAGTAGTGGACATGTTTATAACAAACATATCTAAAGCCGGAGCCTTGCCCATCTTCACTTCCTTCACCTCTGCCTTATACTCACGGCAGTCACGCTTTCAGTGACCCCATTTGCTACAATATAGGTAGACGTCTTGGGATATGTCCTTAGTCTTCCCAGAAGACTTTGATGATTAGGCCTTGCCCTTTTTCTTCCATTTCTTCACACCCCCAGTTGGGTTTCTACTATAGTCCCGGGATCAAAGCAAGTAATGAAAATCATGTGCGAATACTCAAAGAATTTGTGGAATACTTATAATGATCGGTTGAGCGATGAGACGAACACAAAAACTTCAAGCTCTCCTCCACGGTGCTCTCGGCAGTGGGCAGTTTTTGGCTCCTCCAATTTTCGGTCACCACCTCCAAGTGTGCTCCAATGATGCTCCAAGCTCCAAGCTATGTTAATGGTGATTCCATGCTCATGAAAAAATTCTCTATCACCTTTGTATGTCCTCTTTTGTGTGCTAGCACATGGAAAATTTGCCACAAATCTTCCTAAGCTTCTTTGTGATTCTCGGCCTTGCCAAGAAAATAAGAAACAAAAATTAGCCCTTGGCCAAATTGGTTGGGAAAGAAAAGGCCACCATGGCCGAAACTTGTAGAGAGAAAAGAGAGAAGAAGATGTTATTTTTGTGTGTTAAGAATTGTGTATCTAATACACATTTTGAAAGTCAAACATCAATATAATAAAATATTGATAAATGTCTTTCAAGCCATCAAAAGCTTTTCACCAACTATCCATCACTATTCACATCAATTATGACAAGCATCACTTCACTCAAAGTGATGTGACTTCTATCACTTGATTGACTAGTGATTTGACGCTTGATGTGACTTATGGGCCCCACTTGATTCGAAATGCGAGTGGGCCCGCAAACACTCCCGGGCTCGGGTTCGATAATTCTGAATTAACAATTTTCTATTGCGACGTAATTAAATCAAATTTAATTAAATAATTATGCCTAGCAAAATTACTATTCATGTCGCTAACGAATTAATTCTAAATTAACTCGTTCGCCCAAATTAAATTCTAAATTTAATTCCGCGTCAAAATCTAATTTCGTATAATATATCGAATATATTATTTTCTCGATTAATTCCAAATTAATCGTTCTCTCTCTTTTAATAATATTTTATCCTAGATAAAATATCTCCGTAATTAATCCCAGATTAATTTTCTCTTTCTTATTAATTAATCTCAGATTAATAAAGTACGAGTCATACGTCATCGGTGAATCTTCAGGAAGCGACCCATGAGATCCCCGGATATGATGGCAGTAAATTTGGTCGTCGAACTATCTGAACCCGTACGAACCTAGTATTACGTTTTTACTGATTTACAAGACATGGTTGGCTTCTAGCAAAGCATCATGCCTACCCAATTCTCCAGAAATATTCTTACTGGAATATGTGATCTATATCAAGCATAGTATACGTAGTATTGCGTATTTCGATCCAGCATCGGATGTCATGTGTAAGGCCTGGGGCTGGAAATGTGTCTGCCCCGTACGAAGCACATATCGGATCTCTGGTAACTAGTCTTTATAATCGGATAAACATGACCTAGTCATTTTATCCCGATGACTGCAGTACATAAGAGCACCAGTTCCGTATCCTATGTGATCATCATCTCCACTATGACTGGAGTGATACTTCCATCTCGACATCACACCCAATACACTACGATTCTCAATATACCCAGAAGAGGCGTACACAGAACCTGTTAAAGCCTTGGACGACCTAAACCAAATTACATTGATTGTCGCAAGTATTAGCGGTGCAAGTCTCAGGTTAAGACCAAATACACCTACCCTGATTCAGACTTCCATAGACACATAGTCATACTACCAATGGAATTCCGATGGGTCTATCCAGAGTGAAGCTGTTTCCTGTACCATCGGTAAACACAACCTCCTATTACACTTGCATGAGTATATTATACCCAAATATATGAGAACTATGCCGTTATGCTCCCACAACACACACAAGTGCAATACTAGTCTATTCCACATTATCGATGTCCAGTCTCGATAATACTACAACTAGGGATATTTATTGATTAAACCTTCGTGGATTGATATTGTTCATATCTTATCAATTCGGAACTAATCATATGGACCTTCTATCATTTATACATCTTGGTGATCTAATCAAAAATGATAGAAGAGCAATTTCCTTTGTCACATAGTTAATTTATACAACAACACCATGATCTGTACAAATAGTGATGCTATGGGTCATAACTGTCCAACAATCTCCCACTTGGCACATAGCTAATCACTCAAGTGTCCTACACCCGAACTATGTACGGTTCGTTCAAACTTCTGCTGAGAAAAAGCTTTCGTCAGCGGATTTGCAGGACTATCATCTGATGCGATTTATTCGATCATCACATTGCCACGATGTATGATCCGAACGAATCAGATGAATATCAAGTATATATCTGGATCATTGATGAGACCATTAATTCTTTAGCCTTTGCTGTAGCCTAGCTCAGCTGCTAACAGAACTACTCCTAATCTAATTAGGATTATTATCAATCTAGAAGGTTCTATTGCTGCCTCAGCTGCAGCAATAATCCACTTTTGTTGTTTATTCGGTAACAGTACCTTGCTTGGAAGATTTCCAGCTCACTGTTCGGTTATTCAAACTTTATAGTACCGTTTTTAAGACTTATAGTCATTTTATCGGTTTGGAAACTTGCAGCAGTGATCCCATTCACTTCAAGTTCTCCTCATCCATAGTATAAGAAAGCATCCTTAGTTTCTCTAAGATACTCAAGGATGTTCTTAACATCAATCCAATGACTATCACTTGGATTGGCCCGATTGTGACTCTATATGCTCAAAGCGTATGAGACACCAGGTCGCATACATTTATTTCAATGTACGAGTTCTGGGAGAATGCCAACAACTTTAAATCTATCCCAGTAGATCTTTATTCCTAGAATACAGGTTGTTTCTCCCAAGAATTCTACGGAGAATTTTCTTGAAAGCCAAGCTTTCACCGATGGTTTTATGGGAATATCATTTCCAAGAAATGACATGTCATCATTACTTAGGACATTCAATGTCAGTGCGCTCCCACTAACCTCCTTATATACATAAGAATCATTTCGTTTTGAATTAAATCATACACCATTATGATTACATCAAAACGACAATTCCAAGAACGCAATGCTTGCTACAATCCATCCATGGATCGAATAACTTACAAACCTTGTTTGCTCATTTTGGTACGACAAACCCATCAGGATGTTGTAAATATCCTCCAAAAGGTTTCCGTTAAGGAAAGCGGTTTTGGCATTATAGCTGCCATTTTTCATGAATGAAACATGCAGTATTAGCAAGCATTATCTAAATGGATTTAACAATTGCAACAGGTAAAAGGTTTCGTCGTAATCGACACAATGTTGATAACCATACCTTTTCGCTATAAGCCCAGCTTAGTACGTTGGTATGTTTCCTTCCATGTATGTCTTCCTTGAAGACTTAATAGAACTAGTAGGCACAATGCCTTTCGGTACAACAACTAGTATCCAAACTTGGTTGGTTATACATGGAATCAATTTCGGACATCATGGAACTTTGCCATAATAGAGAGTCGATACCTTGTATCACTTCCTCATACGTAGTCAGTTCGTATTCCTCAATAAGATTCACATCTTTATGAGGTGAGATCAGAAACCCATACCCCAGGTTGTTTTCTGACTCTCTCCGACTTACATGGTTCTTGTGTATTCGAAGGTTATTGGTATAGTTTCATCCTTGATGAACTATTTGTGTTCCATTAAGGAGTCGGTGCCTGGAATAGTATTACTCCGATTTCATCGAGTTTTACTTTCTTCCCACTTACCACTGCATGTAGGTATTCCTCTTAGGAAAAACCGCATGGTGAGCAACAATTACATTGTTCTCTAGTGAGTTGTATAAGTACTATACTTTGGTTTCCCTAGGATAACCCACAACTTAGGCACTTATCCGATTTGGGTTCTGGTTTGGTATCATCCAAACATATGCCTAGCATTCCCAAATCTACAGGAATGAGAAAACCCAGTTTCTTTCATGTTCATATCTAATATGAAGTCTGTCTAACAGATTTTTATGGAACCTTATTCAAAATAATTTTTGCACTGATTAATGCGTATCCTTTGAAGGAAATGGTAGCTCAGAGCGACTCATGATTAACCTTACTATGTCCAACAAGGTTCGATTTCTCTGTTCGGACACACCGTCAAATTGACGTGTTCCGGGAGGAGTCCTCATTGAAAGAATATTGTACTCTTTCAAGTATTTGAGAAAGTTATTGCTTAAGTATTTTCATCATGGTTTAACCATGGTGTTTAATACTTTAGCCGATCTGTTTGTTTACTTCGTGTCGAAACTCTTTGATTTCATCAAAATTTTCCGATCCGTGTTTCAAAAGAAACACGTAACCATAACGCGATGCCACATCCGTAAAGGTCACGAAATATTCATATCCACCTCTAGCATAGCTAGACATGGGCCCACTTACATCACTATGAACGAGGGCTAACAGATCGGTGGCACTTACACTTTTACCAAGTAAATGGTATTTTAGGCACTTTGCAAAATAAACTAGATTCGTAGACTTTATATGAATAGAATCAAACTCGTCCTAGTATCCACTCTTCGAAAGTGTGGATATACGAGTCTTTGATTAATTGTGTCCCAGACAACAATGCCACTTATAAGTCTCAACTGATTAAATCAGTTTGAGCTATTTGTTTGTCATGTTATACGTTTGAGATTTATTTATATTCAAAATATAAATACTGTTATTCACATCTAATGTGTTTATCTCAATATCTTCTTTATAAAATAGAACACTTTAGTGTTCTAGAATATAAAGGTATACCCGCAACGGGTTAAACCCTGATACATAGATAATGTTTCTAGTCAAACTAGTTACATTTTAACAGTTTCCAAATTTAAGTACACACCCAGAGGGTAGTTCCTAAACTTAGGTATCTACGGTTAAAACAACTTTTCGTCCCGTTTCCGATTCGCAGATAAATCTCAACTGAAGTCAGTATCCTACTAATCAGCAGATTATACACACCAGTACATATTTATGTACCACATCCAGTATCTAAAATCTAATTTTAATAATAGCAGTGAATATGTTTATGACAAACATATTTGAAGTCGGAACCTTGCACCGTCTTCAATTCCTTCATGTCTGC
Organism: Zanthoxylum bungeanum; assembly: GCA_019454045.1. NCBI lineage: Eukaryota > Viridiplantae > Streptophyta > Magnoliopsida > Sapindales > Rutaceae > Zanthoxylum > Zanthoxylum bungeanum. Next base: position 69,376 of record SKCR01033156.1, read on the forward strand.
CTTGTCCATACGGCAGTCACACTTCAGTGACCCCGTTGGCCACAGTTTAGGCAGACATTTTGGGATATGTCATTTGTCTTCCCAGAAGATTATAATGATTTATCTTTACCCCGGTACCCCTTTTCCACACCCCAGAAGCCTTTGGCCAAGCCTTGGCCTTCCGAAATGTCGAAGTAAGGTGTGCCTTGCGCTTCTTGCCTAATTGCAAACTTTGGCTTTGTCTCTTTGAGTATAGCCATTAACTCTCCAAGAGTTTACTATTGCAATTTAGTACTTCTGAGATCTAAGAATAGATCCATGAACATCCTTCAATTTCATTATCATACTATAAGGATCTAATCCTTAGTTCTGACTAAGAAATTAAAGAGTCTATTTGGAAAGCTTATTTGATTAAGCACTAAAGTTATCATCACATGAGTCTTCTAAAGATCATGCTCTACTATTTGCTCAACTCCAGGCTTAGGCCTAAGATGTTATTTTATCAAATAAAGTAACTTCTTAGTTTTCAGGACCATCCTGAAGTTTTATTCCAATTTGAAAATTAAAGTCGTTTAAATACAATTTCGCCCAGGATTATGTTTTAAACACTAATCTTTCAATTATCTTGATTCCAATAGTCCAACTATCGAATCAACGATTTTAGGTACAATTATTATAATGATTACTATAGTCCAACTATATAATCAACTATAATTTAATTGATTAATTCAATTATATTGATCACTATAATCCAATTATAAAATCAACTATTAATTGAAATAGTTTGAATACAGTCCAATTTTTATTAAAACAACGATTAATTATTAGTCCAACTCATATATTAATAAACGACGGAAAATTTGAAATGAGCGCGTATGGCAAGTAACTAAACGAATATTGCAAATTTAATACTTGTCTCCCACTATTTTTCGGCGAGCCTCTAACACTCTGTGGAGTACTCGGGAAACCTTGTTTCCTAGTGGGCTAGGATCCCATTAAATACCACACAATCTTGACTTTGGCCAACAAATTGTATGATAATTAACTAGGTAGATCTCTAAGATCAATTGGATCCCATCCAATTCCTAGATCCAGTAGGTGGACATCCAAGTCCGAAACATATATCTTATATATGCCAATATATCCAATATATTGCCTAACCTTTTTCCTCTGAATCAACTAAGCATTGGCTTTGGCACAACAAACTTAGTGATCCCAGTTAAGCGAAACCAATTGACCTTGGGAAGCTTCGTAATCAATGTCGATGGACAAGAAGTGATCTTGACTTTGGCCAACAAATCACAACTTGGACAAGACACCAATATGGAACAAAGCCTTCATGATTCAAACATATCCGCGACGGACAAAGGTCTTGACTTTGGCTAACAAACCAATGCCAGTCTTGGATCTTGAGTAAGAATCACTCAATGGAAGGAAAAACGCTTAATATGATGTTGAGGGTTTTTCCGCGTGCAATTGGCAACCAATTAATTATCTTTGTTAAGGTCTCATCATCATACACCCTTAAGCATGCATTCTAAACACATAATAAGGCGCGTAAGTAAATAAAATAATAATGATATGCGGATGGATACTTAAAACACATTGTTCCTAGAACAAATCTCTCCATTTCCTCTCTCCCGCTAGCACAAGGATTACTTCTACCCGATGACATAACACTTCTAAAGAAACCTCATTTACATTGAGGGGAATAGGTGAGAAGAGAAATACAAATAGTAAGGAGATAATAGGCTGGACACGCAAGTCCAATTTAATAAATTCTAAATTTATTACAACAATTTCCAAAATTGCCCCACCCATCTAATATCCATCTGATATACATTATTCATGCATCGCAACCATGTATTCACACAAGCATGTTATCAATCAATCTAATCCAATTAATTAATATGAATATTAATGAACATCCAATGTTCAAACAACGATTTGATTTTGCGCGAGTCCGACTCATTTTGCGAATAAGTACTCAAAGTACGAATTCTTGAATTAAATTAAACTACAACATTAAATCCAATTTAATTTGTATTTAATACTAATTCATTTATTTAATTCCAAATTAAATATTACACTTTATTAACGAACCTTTACGACTTAGATTCCAAATCTAATCGTTACGGGTCTCAAAGCCCGATTAACATCCAATGTCAATTTAATTTTAAAGTCCAATGGGCTTTTAATTAATTTCTAAGGCATGAAATTTTGTTCAATATGGGTAAAACCCAAATACCAAAGCCCATTTAAGGAATCACCCTTATTTGCCAAAAACCAATTTAGGCCCATTAGGCCCAATTAAAATTAAAGGTCCATTAAGTCATAATTGGACTTTATGGATATGTTTTTGGGCCCAATTGGATCCAACCAATTAGCCTAAACCTAACTTGGTACAACCAAGCCCATTAAGCCCAATTACAACTTTTCAAGCCCAATTTCCTAAATAGGCCCAATTAATTAAATTACCAAATTCCAAATTTCATAACTTAATTAACTAAAGTGTATGCCATAATTAATTACCCAAATTAACATTTCTAAAACACAAATTTGTACAATTAATTATGCTCATTATCATCAATTCATGTCCAACACAATTGAATCAAAATCAATCATTTTCCATGCATATAGTCTCGGCATTTGGGGATTTTTTTTTGTCCAATTCAAAATTCAATCCAATTAAATCTCAAATAAACATTACCCAATTGTTTCAAGTCATCCAATGATCAAAGAAATAAAAAATACCAAGACATTAGGGCAACATGTAGTTTCGGCCAAACCTAACTATTGGGCAAAAATTGATCCAATCAACTTTTCATGAAATTGAACAAATCCAACTTCAATTAAACATCATTCAAGCATACTTAATCAAACAATTTCATCAAATCAAGCTCAAATTGAATTTACCCAATTTTAACCCTAAATCATTTCCATGCTCAATTAGGCTCTGATACCATTGTTTGGTTTCTACTATAGTCCCGGGATCAAATCAAGCAATGAAAATCATGTGTGAATACTTAAAGAAGTTGCAGAATAATTACAATGATCGGTTGAGCGATGCGACGAACACAAAAACTTCAAGCTCTCCTCCAAGGTGCTTTCGGCAGTGGGCAGTTTTTGGCTCCTCCAGTTTTCGGTCACCACCTCCAAGTGTGCTCCAATGATGCTCCAAGCTCCAAGCTATGTTAATGGTGATTCCATGCTCACGAAAAAGATTCCTTATCACTTTTGTATGTCCTCTTTTGTGTGCTAGCACATGGAAAATTTGCCACAAATCTTCCTAAGCTTCTTTGTGATTCTCGGCCTTGCCAAGAAAATAAGAAACAAAAATTGGCCCTTGGCCAATTGGTTGGGAAAGAAAAGGCCACCATGGCCGAAACTTGTAGAGAGAAAAGAGAGAAGAAGATGTTATTTTTGTGTGTTAAGAATTGTGTATCTATACACATTTGAAAGTCAAACATCAATATAATAAAATATTGATAAATGTCTTTCAAGCCATCAAAGCTTTTCACCAACTATCCATCACTATTCACATCAATGATGACAAGCATCATTTCACTCAAAGTGATGTGACTTCTATCACTTGATTGACTAGTGATTTGACGTTTGATGTGACTTGTGGGCCCCACTTGATTCGAAATGTGAGTGGGCCCGCAAATACTCATGGGCTCGGGTTCGCTAATTCTGAATTAACGAATTTTCCGTTGCGACGTAATTAAATCAAATTTAATTAAATAATTATGCCTAGCAAAATTACTATTCACGTCGCTAACGAATTAATTCTAAATTAACTCGTTCGCCCGAATTAATTCTAAATTTAATTCCGCGTCGAAATCCAATTTCTTATAATATATCGAATATATTATTTTATCGATTAATTCCAAATTAATTGTTCTCTCTCTTTAAATAATATTTTATCCCAGATAAAATATCTCCGTAATTAATCCCATATTAATTTTCTCTTTCTTATAATTAATCCCAGATTAATAAAGTGCGAGTCATACGTCATCGGTGAATCTTCGGGAAGCGACCCATGAGATCCCCGGATATGTTGGCAGTAAATCTAGTCGTCGGACTATCCGAACACGTACGTACCTAGTACTACGTTTTTACCGATTTACAAGACATGGGTTGCTTATAGCAAAGCATCATGCCTACCCAATTCTCCAGAAATATTCTTACTGGAATATATGATCTATATCAGGCGTAGTATACATAGTATTGCGTATTTCGATCCAGCATCGGATGTCACGTGCAAGGCCTGGGGCTGGAAATGTGTCTGCCCCGTACGAAGCACATATCGGATCTCTGGTAACTAGTCTCTATAATCGGATAAACATGACCTAGTCATTTTATCCCGATGACTGCAGTACATAAGAGCACCAGTTCCGTATCCTACGTGATCATCATCTCCACTATGACTGGAGTGATACTTCCATCTCGACATCACACTCAATACACTACGATTCTCAATATACCCAGAAGAGGCGTACACATAAACTGTTAAAGCCCTGGACGACCTAAACCAAAGTACATTGATTGTCGCAAGTATTAGCGGTGCAAGTCTCAAGTTAAGACCAAATACACCTACCCTGATTCAGACTTCCATAGACACATAGTCATACTACCAATGGAATTCTGAGGGGTCTATCCAGAGCGAAGCTGTTTCCCGTACCATCGGTAAACACAACCTCCTATTACACTTGCATGAGTATCCTATACCCAAATATATGAGAACTATGCCGTTATGCTCCCACAACACGCACAAGTGCAATACTAGTCTATTCCGCATTATCGATGTCCAGTCTCGATAATACTACGACTATGGATATTTAATGATTAACCCTTTATGGATTGATATTGTCTTATATCTTATCAATCTGGAACTAATCATATGGACCTTCTATCATTTATACATCTTGGTGATTTAATCACAAATGATAGAAGAGTAATGTCCTTTGTCACATAGTTAATTTGTACAACAACGCCATGATCTGTACAAATAGTGATGCTATGGGTCATAACTGTCCAACACCCCCAGAAGCCTTGGGCCAAGCCTTGGCCTTCTGGGATGTCGAAGTAAGGTGTGCCTCGTGTTTCTTGCCCTTCAGAAGCTCTGGCTCTGCTTCTTTCAGCATCGCCATCAACTATCCAATAGTCTTTTCTTGGTTCATCATGTTATAGTTCATGATGAACCCACCCCAGCAGTCGGGCAGAGACTGTAAGATCAAATCTATGGAAGTCTCGGCCTCGAAGATTATGCCCAGCTGACCTAGTTGTTCGATGTCTATAATCATCTGCGACACATAGTGCTCGACAGATGTACCCTCTGACATACGCGAACGAAAGAGCTTCTTTTGAAATTCGTACTTCTGAGATCTAAGGTTAGATCTGTGAAGATCCTTCAATTTCAACACCATACTATAAGTATCCAATCCTTTGTTCTGATGAAGAAACTGAAGAGTCATTGTGGCAAGCATGACAGATTGAGCACTAAAGTTATCATCACGATGAGTCTTCCAAAGCTCATGCTCTACTATTTGCTCAACTCTGGGCTCAGGCCCGAGAGGTTTCTCTATGACATAGAGTAACTTCTCGGCTCCCAGGAATATCTTGAGATTCATCTCCCAATCTGGAAAATTGGAGCCGTTAAAGACCTTATCGCCCATGATAATATCCATAACGCTAATCTTTCCTTCCATCTTGATTGCAATTGTCCAACTGTAGGCACTGCATTTTTGCATATAATGCCCGATGATGAGTCTTATATGGAGACACTACCTCTTTAGTTGTGGAAGCCGCGGGAAACGGACGTTGGAAGGGTAAAGTTGGAAATTACCATTTTGTCAGATTTAACTCGCTTGTTGGACCTCTGTTTTTAAACAACCAAACTCAGTCCAAAATAATTAAAACATTTATAACACATCTCACAAATTAAATAATTAAAATTAAATTAAAATCAAATTAAAACCAATTAAATAATTAAAATTAAATTAAAATCAAATTAAAACCAATTAAATTAAATTAAAATCTAATTAAACTAAATTCCAAAATTAAAATAAATACTTCCTAATTTTAATTAAATCACACACCAAAATAAAATAATTTCTTGCCTTAAATAATTAAAATTAAACACAAATTAAATTACTTGATTTCTTTCCTTTTTAAAAGCCATGCAAACCCTAATGAATCACTATAAAAATAACACATTCCCAATCTCTCTCGGTAGTGACCACAAACCAGAACAAAAAAAAAAAAACAAAACCCAAACAAAATAAACCCTAGCTCCACTCACGGCCACTCCCTCTCTCACCTCTCCAAGAACTCCATTCACGGCCGAACAAAAAGAAACAAAGAAAACCCTAACAGCACTCTTCTCGGCCACCAAACTCACGCTCACACAGACCACATTCAACCGGAGCTCATTCACAAGACAATCCACGCCAAAAGCAGAAAAAATAACCCTTGCATTGCCGCATCCTTCACTGCCCATTGCCGCATCCTTCACTACCAAAAAGCATCCATTGCCGCACCCTTAGACTCCCCAAAACTCCTAGCTACATTCACTTCCCACTCACGCCTAACAACCTAAGCCTTCACACTGCCAGCCCATTCACGCATCAATTGACTGCCATTCACGCATCAAACTGCCTCACACCCATAGCCTTAAATCAACACTCCACCTGCCCCTTTGCACTTAACAACCCCCACATCTGCGCACCATAAGCCACCTTGCCTTCATCGCTAATAGCAAACAGTCTTCACGCATCCATTACCCACACACAGCCACGTCCATTACCTTTAAAACCAAAAACACCACGTAGCCATCAGCCACGCAACAGTGCCCTTGCCCCATTCAAGCAGCCACGCCCATAATAGCCTGCCTCCACGCACATCACACTGCCCTGACCTGCACGCCACTTTACTTACAAGCCTTCACGCATTAATCTTCAGATGCCTAACCACAGCCACGTAACAGCCCTTGCCCACAAACGCATCAGCCACAAAGCTCCCCTCCCACTCACGTTACTAACCCTAAACTCTCCCAAAGCCACGGAGATTGCCCTTCACGCTCATTGCCCCCTCACAAAGAACAAGCCCACTCACGCTCATTGCCCCCTGACCTCACCTTCCACTCACGCTTTCACCAAACTCTCACCAATAACAGCCCCTTCACGCCACAGCAAATCAACGCCAAAGCCCCCTCACACACTGCCTAAATCAACACCACAAACAACCCCTCAAATTGCCGAGACATAGCCCGCTGCCCTGCCAGAAAATTACCGCACAAATAGCCCTTTAAACTGTCTAGAAAACACCCCGAAACTGCACAACAAACTGCCCAGTCCTTAGCCTTAAAAACTCATAAAACAGCAGCCCATTACCCCCCCCCCCCCCAAAACCAGTCCAAATAACCGCCAAAACAGTCCCTAAATTACCTTAAAACAGTGACTCGAAAATACAACAAAAACAACAGCGAAACGGAGTGAAAACAGCAGTCCAAACAGGGAAACAGTGGGGAAAAAGTGAACCAGCGAACCAGAAAAGTTGCGGAGCAACAACCCTTCCGACGGCCGTATAACGCGCTTTCGAGAGACGACAAAAGAGGTTAGACCTGAGGGAACCTTTTTATTACTTTTCGTTTTTTTTTATTTATTTTAATATATTATCGCATGATAGTCGTTTATTGAGGCATGATGTGAATGTTGGATGAACGAAATATGTGTTCCCTTTTGTGGTATATCGGATGGAAACTCGGACGTAAATTCCGTAGCCGATTCCGAATGGACGGTAGTGCGGTTTGTACTCGGGATACAACGCTACGTACCACTTGAGAGACACGTATTTCGTCTCATCCAAACTTGTATTTGAGCATGTTATAGTTCGTAGGTTATTTATTTGTTTTTAAAGCATGATTTAGCCTAGTTTATTATTTATTCTCAAAGCATGATTACGCTTTTTTAGACATGATATTTTGTTTAGTTCATGATTATGTTTAAATAGTTATTTGTTTATTTTGGTGTAATGGCTCAATGTGCTCATTGTGTGATATTGCGTGTTTGCCATTTAATGACTCACTTTCCAAGCATGCAAACTTAGAATAATAGTTATTTTGATGAATGCACATTAGATCTAAGTTATTCTCAAGCATATACGTTGCATAGATTCGGTTAGTTTATCGCACAAATCATATCGTTACAAGTGACATAAGTAAGGGACCATTTCGAACCCAACGGTTTGAGGTCTTCCCTTGCGAGGGGTGAGTGCGGCCTTAAATCTTTGTCCCGGTTCACACCGGGTGGCGACTCCATGTTATTTCGTACTCCCAACTAGGCCGCGAGTCTAGAACAGCGTCGTCAAGTTTTGTTTCCTACACCAACTATCCAATCAACGATTTCGGGTACACTCAAAATGCAATGGTTACTATAGTCTAACTATATAACCAACTACAAATGGAGTAGTTTGAATATAGTCCAACTGTTCAAAGAAAGCAATAATCAATATTAGTCCAACTAATATATTTATAACAACGATAAATAAAATAAAAGAGCGCGTGTAAGCAAGTATTAAACAAAATTGTAAATTTAATAATGGCCTCCCACTATTTTTCGGCGAGCCTCTAACCCTCTGTGGAGTACTCGGGAAACCCAATTTCCTAGTGGGCTAGGATCCCGTTAAATAACACACAACCTTGACTTTGGCCAACAAGCTGTATTAAACTTAACTAGGTAGATCTCTAAGATCAATTGGATCTCATCTAATTCCTAGATCCGGTAGGTGGACCTCCAAACCAAAACATCACAAAAAAAAAAAAGGCCTTTACTGACACTAAGGTTAGTGACACTAGGCTAAAAGTGTCAGAAACGACGTGTGTAAATGGGCCTATTTCCGTGTTTTTCACTTAAATATCAATAATTACTGACACTATGGTATCAGCGATTTTAGTGTCAGTAATTACTATTACAATAGTATCAGTAAGAAATAAAAAAAAAAAAAAAACGCGTAGTCGTCTGGAGTCGAACCAACACCTCGCGGAAGTGACGTTTTTCGCATATATTACTGACACTAGAGTATCAGTAAATTTAGTGTCCGTAATTAATGATACCTTAGTATCAGTAAAAAAATTAAAAAAAAAAATTATTTCCTTAAGTCTGCTGGGACTCGAAATTGTAACCATTGATATAAATTTTTTTTTTATTGTAAGGCTTACCACTGGGCCAAATCGTGACTTTTGTTCCTTAAACCGCGGTTTATAAAAATATATATGTATTTGTCGGGTCAAAACCTGAACCGTAGTTACCAAATCAATCTTAGTAATTTAGGGTTCCTCTCATTCCCACCTTTTTTTTCATCGCGCAGCCTTTGTTTCCCCCTTCTTTACTCTCAAATATGAATCTCTCATTTGTAATTTCTAAAATCTAAACAAAATCCAGTACATCCTATCAATTATCAACCTTCAATGGCTTCAATTTTTACTCTCGTTAGTCGGTCTCTCCTCAGTCCTCTGTAAGCAGTAAGCAGTTCAAACTTCGATTATCAACCTTCAAAAGCTTCAAGTCCTGTTAAGAGTCCATACATGCAAATGTTTTTTATGCAATTAAAATTTAAAATTTAAAAAAAAATGGGTGGATTGAAAAGCAGGGGATATTATGGTCATTTAGCAACGAATGACCCACTTCAAAACCCTAAATTAAAACCCTAAGCTCAAAAGTCTTCTAACAGTCACAAACTCGCAGTAACACTGCTTCCATTGAAGTCTTCTCCTAAAATCAACCAAAACACAGATAAAAAAATGAGACCCCCGAGAGGAGGAGGCGGTTTCAGGGGAGGAAGAGACGGCGGCCGCGGTGGACGAGGTGGCGGCCGTTTTGGTGGAGGCGGCCGCGGTGGTGGTGGTTTCCGTGATGAGGGACCTCCTGCCGAAGTTGTTGGTTTGTGTTTTTTTTTTCCTTTTCTTTTGCTGTATTTTCTTGTTTGGTTGCTGAGAAAATAGAGGGAAAAATGTTAAATTTTTTTTGCTTCTTTTGGGTGTTTGTGATATTGTGAGTTTCGAAAATGGAGGAAAAAAAAATGATGGGTTTATTAAACTGAAGAGAAACAAGTTATAAAGACCTGATTTTGGTCAATAACCTGGAAGTGTTTTATTGTTTTGAAAGGTTAAAAAGTAATGGAAATTTTGCTTGTAATGTAATTGCTTTCAAAATGCTTGAATATTGTTTTTGATTATTTTGTTATAACTATTCTTCTTCTTGTTGTTGTTTGTAGAGGTATCTTCTTCTTCATGCTTGCGAAGGTGATGCTGTGTGACGAAGCTCACCAATGAGAAAATACCATTCTTTAATGCTCCAATCTATCTGCAAAACAAGACCCAGATAGGAAAAGTTGATGAAATCTTTGGTCCCATTAATGAATCTGTGAGTACTTTTGTTGGTTTTCATTAATATAATTTTTTGTAATATCTATTTTGATTGAGTACTCTTGTTGGTTTTTGTGATGATAATTTGTTGTATATCTATTTTGATTGAGTTTTTTTTCTACACACGTAGTATTTTTCTGTCAAAATGATGGAAGGGATTGTTGCAACTTCATATTCGCTCGGTGATAAGTTCTACATTGACCCAAGCAAGCTCTTGCCCCTTGCAAGATTTCTTTCGCAACCAAAGTATGTTTTTTGTCCCTATTATTTTAGACACGATGATTTGTTTTACTTAGTTGCATTAGGAATCTACTATGTTGTTCAAAGCGTCTTGTGTCCCATAGGTATTAAAGTTTCACAAGATTTCTGGATGTTTCCTAAAGTGACTTCTATGAGAAATCATGGAGGATTAGACGCCACTAAGAAAAGATTGTTTGCTTTGCTTTTCTCCATATGATTGTGTTGTGTATGATGTGGTCATTATTTTTTGGAAACCTCTTTAGTAGAGGATAATATTGACTTACCAGGGTAAACAATATTTCTCTCTCCACCTAAATATGGGATTTAGACCTGATACAGGAATGTGAATAATTGATAAGTGCTTATTATTGGCTGACTGGAATCCCGGGCAAATGTCAGCTTGCTTGCTTTGGGTAAACCATGCAATCACCAAAGACTTTCCTGATGTTGTGTTTAGTGTCATTAGGCCACTTGGAGCTCCACTTGCTAGTGCTGAAGCTTCATTTTGTAGTGCCTTCATAATCTTGAATTTTTGACTTTATTACTATTGTATTTACATTCATGAACTGAATACCATTATAATAATATCGGTTTGATATTATTAAAATGCACGTATAATAATAACATTTAACATAAAAATGATAATGCAAAATATTATTGAATCTTATAACATGTAATGTTATTGTACAAAAAGTTAAACAAGAAATTAAATTTGGTTTTATTGCTTGTAAATAGGATACGTGTGTGTATATTTAGGTGAGAGTTTGGGAAAGCATTTTGTTAACAGACGAAAATCTCCACCATAAAACGAAATCGCCCTGAGATTAAAGAAAGAGCGAAGGGAAGAAGGGCGATGGAACAAGGACATGTTTTACAGAGGTGATTATTACTTCCTATTTTTTCACTTTAATTCATGACATATTGGGAAATCTTCTATTCTTGCAGAATACAAATGACAAGGACAACATAGCTATTGTTCGTTGAGTTAATGAAGTAGTATGGTATTTCTCTTTTCTGTAAATTAATACATTCTTGTTTCTACTTTTAGCTTAGAATTTTTTCCCCAGATTTTTTACTTCAGTGAAAGCAATATGAATCATATCTTTTATTTCAGTTTTATGCCCTGATGGGTTTAATTTGGTGGGTTATTTGTTTTATTTGTGAGTTTTGCTAGTGGGTAAGATTGCTTTGAGACTTGAAAGTTAAAACAATCATGATGTAAAATATTCTATTAACAGTGTCTCGATGTTCTCTATGTCAGACATGAACTTGGAGATAGTTTTTTACCTGATGAAGTTTTGCCATGTTCTGATTGATACTTGTTGAAACCTTTGGGGGATATGGCACCTGTCATCTGATGTGCTTTGAGGTGCAGCATGAATGCTATGGAAGCAGTATTTGATATATTGAGATCTAACATGTTTATCTCATCTATTTTTATGGCAATTACCTGGAATGTTACATTCTAGTACATTTTGAGCTTTGAACTTTTAGTTTCCAGGAATTCCATAATGAACAACTATCTTGTCATCTTGATTTGCTTCCTGCATTTGGAAACAGTATTAGATCATGTCATCTGATAAACTTCATCTGGTTCATGAGATCCTTTTATTTCAGTTTTATGTCCGTCTATATATATATATATGTGTGTGTGTGTGTGTGTGTGTGTGTGTGTGTTATTGATTTGTTTGTTTTGGTGATTATGTAGCGGTATGAAAGATACAACTTGTTATTATGGATGCCATTTGGTTTTTTATATGCATGCTCTTAGGTTGTTGGTATGGTTATTGTCAATAAGTGCTTTATGTGACAAAAATTAGATTAGGGTTATATTTTGTATTTTTATTTGGATGTATTTAATGTTTTTATTTATGAAGATATCGATTTTTTTGGAAGTCCATCTAATTCTTAACATTTGGTTTATAATTTCAGATTTTGTGCCAGATATCATATTGTTGGGGGATTGTTGCAGGCTCCTCAACAAGTATAATGAATTTTGGTGGGGGCATGACATTTTGATGGGACTTTAAGAGTAGTTTTTGAAATATATATATGTTAATTTAAAGATTGTCTATGGAGTTTTTTGTATTCATCATGTGATACTGTTGAATTGATTAATACGATTAATCTATTATATTGCGAATTTTATATAAATGTAATTTTTTAGTTTTTTATTTCATTGAGTTGGTATATTATATATATATAATATATATATATATATATATATATATATTTTATGATTAATTAATTACAAAAAATAAGAAATATAATTGTGAAATAATACGATTTTTAAATTTTAAAAGATATTGACGGATATTGATACTATAGTAACAATAATTACTGACACTAAAAATCAAATATATGCGATATACTGATACTGCAGTAACAAAATTTACTGACACTATAGTATCACTAAATACTGATGATATAGTGTCAATAATTTACTGACACTAAAATAGTGTGAGAGATTACTGATACATAGTGTCAATAATTTTCTGATACTACAGTATTAACGTTTACTGACACTAAGAATCACTGACACTAGAAACTAGTGTCAGTGATTTCTGGCTGCGGCAACACTGACACATTTATATAGTGTCAGTAAAACCCTTTACTGACACTAATTTAGTATCAGTAAAAGCCTTTTTTCTTGTAGTGCATATATCCAATATATCATCCTAACATTTTCCTCTGAATCAACTAAGCATTGACTTTGGCTCAACAAGCTTAATGATTCCAGTTAAGCGTGACTCATTGACAGTGGGAAAGCTTTGTAATCCACGTCGATGTACAGAAGTGACATTGACTTTTGCCAATAAGTCACAACTGCCCAAGACATGCGATATATAACAAAGCTTTCGTAGTTCAAACACATCCGCGATGGACAATGATCTTGACTTTGGCCAAAAAATCAAAGTCAATCTTGGATCTTGAGAGAGAACCACTCAATGGAAGGAAAACGCTTAATATTAAAGTGAGTGTTTTTCGCGTAAACTGGCATCCAATTTATTATCTTTGATTAGGTCTCATCATACACCCTTAAACATGCATTCTAAAAGCATAATAAGTCGCGATTAAAATAATAATGATATGCGGATGGATATATAATAATTTATTCCAAGAAAAAACCTCTCACTTTCCTCTCTCCCGCTAGGACTTTACATATTTCTACCCAATTACATTGAAAGGCTGGACACACAAGTCCAATTTAATAAATAAGTACCATACTTACAACAATTTTCAAAATTGCCCTCACTCATCTAATATCCATCTGATATACATTATTCATATAAATACATCCAAGTATTCACACAAAGCATGATGTCAATCAATCTAATCTAATTAATTAATCTTTGATTAATGACCATCTAATGTTTATACAACGATTTGATTTGCGCGAGTCCAACTCTTTTAAGAATAAATACTTAAAGTAAGTATTCTTGAATTCTATCGAACTACAATTTTAAATCCAATTTTAAATTGTATCTAATACTAATTGATATTTAATTCCAAATTAAATAATTACACTTATAATAGTGCCTTTTAGACTTGGATTCCAAATCCAATCTAAATGGGTCTCAAAGGCCCAATTAGCATCCAATACTATTTAATTAAAGTCCAATGGGCTTTCAATTAATTCTTTAGGCATGGGCTTTGGCCATTATGGATCAAACCCAAAATGCCAAGGCCCAATTAGGAATCACCATATGCCAAAAATCAATTTAGGCCCATTAGGCCCAATTAAATTATAAAAGACCCAAAATTCATATTTGGACTTTATGGAAATTGTTTTAGGCCCAATTGGATCCAACCCAATTGTCCAAAACCAAACTTGGCCCAACCAATCCCATTAGCCCAAATATAACAAATTAGCCCAATCCAATTTTAAAGACTAATTTATATTAACATAATATTCCAAATATCACATTAATTTAATTTAAAGTATAATTAACACAATTAATCAATTAATCTAATGTTTCCAAAACAGTAATTAATCCAATTAATCATGCTTAATTTCAAATTCATGTCCAACACAAAATTGAAGCAAAATCAACTCATCCATCAACATGCTCAAACTCACGGCAATTACATTCAATTTTGATTTCAATCCAATTAAATCAACAATCAATATTCATTTCATGCATTTAACATATCCAATTGTCAAAATTCAAAAAATCACCATGAGCTTTCTAGGGATAGTATTCGGCCATGACATAGATTTTGGGGAAAATTTTTATCCAATCAATTTCTCAAATCTAATGATGAACAAATCCAATTCATCATCATCTAATCACAACCAAACAACCAATTTCGAATTTTCACACTCCAAGCATAAAATCCCCAAATTAAAGTTTAGAACCCTAGAATTTAAAATCAAGTTTAGGTGGCTCTGATACCATTGTTAATGTCTCTAAGACATGCCAAGGATCCTAAATATTGATTCATGTGTGAATATTACAGATAAGTTGTGGAAAAACTCACATTGATCGGTTGAAGTTCAAAACTTTTTGTTGGATGTAGAAGCTCAAAGCCCTCTTTTTGAGTTCCAAACTCTTGGGTGAGTTTCCCTATCACCTTTCTTTGACTTCCAAAGTGCTAGCTTTGTCCAAAAATTGAAACAAAATTTTCCTCCGAGGAAGAAGATTGTTCGGCAATGGTAGGAGAAGAGAAATAGAGAGTTTTTTTTTGTGTTGTATTGTATTTTGGTTTCCAAAACCAAGTTAAAGTAATTGTTTTCCAAAAACAAGGTTGGTGAAAAGTAAATGGTTTCATTTAATTTAAAGCACAACTACCTCCATAAAATGTCAAACATTTCATATAAGTAAAGTGGGTCCCACCATTTTAAATTCCAAATTTAGTTGGCTCTTACAACACACTTTGGGCTCAGGTTCGTTTAATCCAATTAAACAAATTTTTGTCGCGACGTAATTAAACCCAATTTAATTAAATAATAATGCCTAGCAAAATTATTACGAAAGTCGCTTACGAATTAATTCCAAACTAATTCATTCGCTTGAATTAAAATCCAATTTTAATTCTGCATTGAAATCCAATTTCAATTAATATATCCAATATATTATTTTAGCCCAAATAAATAAATTAAATAGAAAAATCCAATTTGACTATTAAATTTATTTTACCGATTAATTCCAATTAATCGCGTTCTCTCTTCTAGACGAATTTAATCCCAGATAAATTCTTACCGCAATTAATCCCATATTAATTTTCTCTTTCATAATTAATCCCAAATTAATTCTTACCGGAATTAATCCCAGATTAATTTTCTCTCTCCTTATTAGTCCCAGATTAATTATATTTGAGTCAAATGTCATCGGTGAATCTTTGGGAAGCGACCCAAGAGATCCCAGGATATGATGGCAGTAAATACGGTCATCGGACTATCCGAACACGTGCGTACCCGGTACCACATTCTCACCGATTTACAAGACATGTTTGGCTTCTAGCAAAGTATCGTGCCTACCCAATTCTCCAGAAATATTCTTAAAGGAATATTTAATCTATATCAGGCGTAGTATACAATGTATTGCGTAATACGATCCAGTATATGATGTCACATGCTAGGCATAGGGCTGGAATTTTGTCTGCCTCGTACGAAGCATATATCGGATCACTAGCAACTAGTCTCTGTAATCGGATAATCATGACCTAGTCATACTATCCCGATAGCTGCAGTATTTAAGAGTAATAGTTATGTATCCTGTGTGATCATCATCTCCATATGACTGAATTGATACTTCCATCTTGACATCACACTTAATACACTATGATTCTTAGTATACCCAGAAGAGGCGTACACAGAACCTGTTAAAGCTACGGACGACCAAAACTAAAGTATACGGATTGTCGCAAGTATTAGCGATGCAAGTCTCAAGTTAAGACCACATCCACCTACCCTGATTCAGATTCCCATAGACACATAGTCATACTACCAATGGGATTTCGAGGGGTCTATCCAGAGCGAAGTTGTTCCTGGTCCAACGGCTAACAGAACCTCCTATCACACTTGCATTGTTGGGTTATCAAGGTCAAACCAAGATCAATTGAGCAATGAAATGTGCGAATACATAAAGTAAAGTAGCGGAAATACTCACTTTGATCGGTTTTTGAATGCGATGAATACAAAAAAAAATTATGCTCCAAGCTTTGCCTCCTTGTGTGGTTCGGCCAACCCCTTTTGCTTTGATTTTCAAGCTCCAAGCTTTGTGTGTTGATTCCATGCTCAAGAGTTGGTTTCCCTATAACCTTTGAATGACTCTTTTAAGTGCTAGCTAGGGATGACTTTTGCAACAAAATTCTCTCTATACTTCTTTGTAGTTCACGGCAAAGTGAACAATTTTGGAGAGGGAAAATGGATCAAAGCCGAGAGGATAGAGAGAGGGAAGAAGATGAGTGAATGTGTTGTATGTTTTGATTTTCAAAACCAAACACCATTTACCATTTTCCAAAAATTGGTACAAGGCATAAATGCCTCCAACAACTCCCATCAATCAAAATGTGACAAGATGTCAATCACCAAAAAGTGACAAGACTTCCATCGCTCGAGTGACTAATGATGTGACGCGTGATGTGACTTGTGGGCCCCACTTGATTCAAAATCCGAGTGGGCCCACAACACATCCCGGGCTCGGGTTCGCTAATTCTGAATTAACGAATTTTCCATTGCGACGTAATTAAATCAAATTTAATTAAATAATTATGCCTAGCAAAATTACTATTCATGTCGCTAGCGAATTAATTCTAAATTAACTCGTTCGCCCGAATTAAAATCTAATTTTAATTTCGCGTCGAAATCTAATTTTGTATAATATATCGAATATATTATTTTATCGATTAATTCCAAATTAATCGTTCTCTCTCTTTTAATTGGATTTTATCCCAGATAAAATTCTCCGTAATTAATCCTAGATTAATTTTCTCTCTCTTATAATTAATCTCAGATTAATTATGTGCGAGCCATACGTCATCAGTGAATCTTCGGGAAGCGACCCATGAGATCACTGGATATTTTGGCAGTAAATCTCGTCGTCGGACTATCCGAACACTTACGTACCTAGTACTACATTTTCACCGAGTTACATGACATGGTTGGCTTCTAGCAAAGCATCGTGCCTACCCAATTCTCCAGAAATATTCTTAAAGGAATATATAATATGTATCAGGCATAGTATACATAGTATTGCGTATTGCGATCCAGTATCGGATGTCACATGCAAGGCTTGGGGGCTGGAATTGTGTCTGCCTCGTACGAAGCATATATCGGATCTCTAGTAACTAGTCTCTATAATCGGATAAACATGACCTAGTCATATTATCCCGATAGCTGCAGCGTACAAGAGTATCAGTTCCTTATCCTACGTGACCATCATCTCCATATGACTGAAGTGATACTTCCATCTTGACATCACACCCAATACACTACGATTCTCAATATACCCAGAAGAGGCGTACACGGAACCTGTTAAAGCCCCGACGACCAAAACCAAAGTACATTGATTGTCACAAGTATTAGCGATGCAAGTCTCAGGTTAAGACCAAATACACCTACCATGATTCGGACTTCCATAGACACATAGTCATACTACCAATGGAATTCTGAGGGGTCTATCCAGAGCGAAGCTGTTTCCCATACCATCGGTAAACACAACCTCCTATTACACTTGCATGAGTATCCAATACCCAAATATATGAGAACTATGCCGTTATGCTCCCACAACGCGCACAAGTGCAATATTAGTCTATTCCGCATTATCGATGTCCAATCTCGATAATACTACGACTAGGGATATTTTAATGATTAAACCTTAATGGATTAATATTGTCTCATATCTTATTACACCTGAACTATGTACGGTTCGCTCAAACTTCTGCTGAGAAACTGCTTTCGTCAACGGATTTGCAAGGTTGTCATCTGATGCGATTTATTCGATCATCACATCGCCACGATGTATGATCCGAACAAATCAGATGAATAGTTGAAGTATATACTTGGATCGTTGATGAGACCATTAATTCTTTAGGCTGTGCTGTAGCCTAGCTCAGCTGCTAACAGAACTATTCCTAATCCAATTAGGATTATATAGATCCAAAGTGCTTCTATTGCTGCCTCAGCTGCAGCAATATTCCGCTTTTGTTGTTTATTCCGCAACAGTATCTTGCTTGGAAGATTTCCAGCTCACTGTTCCGTTATTCAAACTATATAGTACCCTTATTCGACTTATAGTCATTTTTTCCGGTTAGGAAACTTGCAACGGTGAACCCAGCCACTTCAAGTTCTCCTCCTCCATAGCTTAAGAAAGCATCCTTAGATCATCTAAGATACGTAAGGATGTTCTTAACATCAATCCAGTGACTATCACTTGGATTGGCCTGATTTTGATTCCATATGCTCAAAGCGTATGAGACACCAGGTCACGTACATCTTTGCAATGTACGAGTTCTTGGAGAGTGCCAACAACTTTTAGATCTATCCCAGTAGATCCTTATTCCTAGAATAAAGGTTGTCTCTCCTAAGTAATCTATGGAGAATTTTTCATGAAAGCCAATCTTTCACCGATTGTTTTATGGGAATGTCATTTCCAAGAAATGATATTTCATCATTATTTAGGACAATCATTGTCAGTGCGCTCCCACTAACCTCCTTATGTACACAAGAATTATTTTCGTGTTGAATTAAATCATATACCATTATGATTACATCAAAACGATAGTTCCAAGAATGCAATGTTTGCTTCAATCCATAAATGGATCGAATTAACTTGCAAACCTTGTTTGCTTGTTTTGGTACAACAAAATCGTCAGGATGTTGTAAACATCCTCCAAAAGGTGTCCATTTAAGGAAAGCGGTTTTGACGTTCAGCTACCACATTTCATAAATGAAACATGCAGCATTAGCAAGCATTATTCAAATAGATTTAATCATGGCAATGGTTAAAAGGTTTCATCGTAATCGACACAATGTTGATAACGATACCTTTTCACTATAATTTGAAGTAGTTTGAATACAGTCCAACTGTTTAATTAAAACAACGATTAAATATTAGTCCAACTAATATATATTTAAATAATGACGAAAAATTGAAATGAGCGCGTATTGGCAAGTACCTAAACGAAATTGCAAATTTAATACTTGCCTCCCACTATTTTTCGGCGAGCCTCTAACCCTCTGTTGAGTACTCGGGAAACCTAGTTTCCTAGTGGGCTAGGATCCCGTTAAATAACACACAACCTTGACTTTTGCCAACAAGCTGTATGATATTTAACTAGGTAGATCTCTAAGATCAATTGGATCTCATCCAATTCTTAGATCCATTAGGTGGACATCCAAATCCGAAACATATATCTAATATATGCCAATATATCCAATATATTCCCTAACCTCTTTCCTCTGAATCAACTAAGCCTTGGCTTTGGCACAACAAACTTAATTATTCCAGTTAAGCGGGACCCACTGACCTTGGAAAGCTTCGTAATCGATGTCGATGGACAAGGAGTGATCTTGACTTTGGCCAACAAATCACAACTTGGACAAGACATGCGATATGGAACAAAGCCTTCATGATTCAAACACATCCGCGATGGACAAAGGTCTTGACTTTGGCCAACAAACCAGTGCCAATCTTGGATCTTGAAAATGAATCATTCAATGGAAGGAAAAACGCTTAATATTTGTTGAGGGTTTTTCGCGTAATTGGCAACCAATTAATTATCTTTGATTAGGTCTCATCATACACCCTTAAACATGCATTCTAAAAGCATAATAAGGCGCGATAAATAAATTAATAATGATATGCGGATGGATATTTAAAATATTTTGTTCCTAGAACAAATCTCTCCCTTTCCTCTCTCCCGCTTAGCACAAATCTTACTTCTACCCAATTACATAACACTTCTAAAGAAACCTCATTTACATTAAGGGGAATAGGTGAGAAGAGAAATACAAAGAGTCAAGAGGTAATAGGCTGGACACGCAGGTCCAATTTAATAAATTATAAATTTATTACAACAAATTCCAAAATTTCCCTTACCTATCTAATATCCATCCGATATACATTATTCATACATCACATCCATGTATTCACACACAGCATGTTATCAATCAATCTTATCCAATTAATTAATCTGAAATTAATGACCATCCAATGTTCAAACAACGATTTTATTTGCGCGAGTCCAACTCCTTTAAGAATAAGTACTCAAAGTACGAATTCTTAAATTATATCAAACTACAATATTAAATCCAATTTAATTTGCATCCAATACTAATTCTTTATTTAATTCCAAATTAAATAATTACACTTTATTAATGAGCCTTTGCGACTTAGATTCTAAATCTAATCTTAACTGGTCTCAAATCCCAATTAACATCCAATGTCAATTCAATTAAAGTCCAATGGGCTTTGAATTAATTTATAAGGCATGAACTTTGGCAACCAAAGCCCAATAAGGAATCACCCTTTACCAAAAATCAATTTAGGCCCATTAGGCCCAATTAAAATTTTAAAGGCCCATTTTATTATATTTGGACTTTATGGAAATGGTTTTAGGCCCAATTGGATCCAACCAATTAACCTAAACCAAACTTGGCCCAACCAAGCCCATTAAGCCCAAATACAACTTTATTAGCCCAATTCCAAATTTAGCCCAACTAATTAAATTCCAATATTCCAAATATCATAATTCAATTAACTAAAGTGCATTAGCCATAATTAATTAGTCAAATTAACATTTCCAAAAATATCAATTTACATAATTAATCATGCTAATAATCATCAACACATGTCCAATATTATTGAATAAAAAATTCATCTCATTTCATGCTATATTGCTCACGGTATTTTAGGGTTTTATAAATCCGATTTTGATTTTAATCCAATTAAATCCTAAATAAATTTATTCTATGTCTTTCAACTCATCTAATGATCAAAAGAACAAAAAATACCATGACATTATGGCATCTATAACTCTCAGCCAAACCAAAGAAAATGGGGAAAATTAATCCAATTCAATTTTCGTCAAATTGATCATATATAACTCCAAGATATCATCATTCAAACATACTCAATCAATCAATTTTATAAAATCATGCTCAAATCAAATTTACCCAAATTTTACCCTAATTCAATTTCATGCTTAATAACCGCTCTAATACCATTGTTGGGTTTTCTAGGTCAAACCAAGATCAATTAAGCAATGAAATGTTCGAATACAACAAAGTAAAGTAGCGAAAATACTCACTTTGATCGGTTTTTGAATGCGATGAATACAAAAAAAAAAGATTTGCCTTTTTGTGTGGTTCGGCCAAGCCCATTTGCTTTGATTTTCAAGCTCCAAGCTTTGTGTGTTGATTCCATGCTCAAGAGTTGGTTTCCCTATCACCTTTGAATGACTCTTTTAAGTGCTAGCTATGGATGAATTTTGCAACAAAATTCTTCCTATACTTCTTTGTAGTTCACGGCAAAGTGAACAATTTTGGAGAGGGAAAATGGCTCAAAGCCGAGAGGATAGAGAGAGGGAAGAAGATGAGTGAATATGTTGTATGTTTTGATTTTCAAAACCAAACACCATTTACCATTTTCCAAAAATTGGTACAAGGCATAAATGCCTCCAACAACTCCCATCAATCAAAATGTGACAAGATGTCAATCACTAAAAAGTGACAAGACTTCCATCACTCGAGTGACTAATGATGTGACGCGTGATGTGACTTGTGGGCCCCACTTGATTCAAAATCCGAGTGGGCCAGCAACACATCCCGGGCTCGGGTTCACTAATTCTGAATTAATGAATTTTCCGTTGCGACGTAATTAAATCAAATTTAATTAAATAATTATGCATAGCAAAATTACTATTCATGTCGCTAGCGAATTAATTCTAAATTAACTCGTTCGCCCGAATTAAAATCTAATTTTAATTCCGCGTCGAAATCTAATTTTGTTTAATAAATCGAATATATTATTTTATCGATTAATTCCAATTAATCGTTCTCTCTCTTTTAATTGGATTTTATCCCAGATAAAATTCTCCGTAATTAATCCTAAATTAATTTTCTCTCTCTTATAATTAATCCCAGATTAATTATGTGCAAGTCATACGTCATCAGTGAATCTTCGGGAAGCGACCCATGAGATCACTGGATATTTTGGCAGTAAATCTGGTCGTCGGACTATCCGAACACTTACGTACCTAGTACTACATTTTTACCGATTTACATGACATGGTTGGCTTCTAGCAAAGCATCGTGCCTACCCAATTCTCCAGAAATATTCTTAAAGGAATATATAATATGTATCAGGCGTAGTATACATAGTATTGCGTATTGCGATCCAGTATCGGATGTCACATGCAAGGCTTGGGGGCTGGAATTGTGTCTGCCTCGTACGAAGCATATATCGGATCTCTAGTAACTAGTCTCTATAATCGGATAAACATGACCTAGTCATATTATCTCGATAGCTGCAGCGTACAAGAGTATCAGTTCCTTATCCTACGTGACCATCATCTCCATATGACTGAAGTGATACTTCCATCTTGACATCACACCCAATACACTACGATTCTCAATATACCTAGAAGAGGCATACACGGAACCTGTTAAAGCCCCGGACGACCAAAACCAAAGTACATTGATTGTCGCAAGTATTAGCGATGCAAGTCTCAGGTTAAGACCAAATACACCTACCCTGATTCGGACTTCCATAGACACATAGTCATACTACCAATGGAATTCTGAGGGGTCTATCCAAAGCGAAGCTGTTTCCCGTACCATCGGTAAACACAACCTCCTATTACACTTGCATGAGTATCCAATACCCAAATATATGAGATCTATGCTGTTATGCTCCCACAACGCGCACAAGTGCAATACTAGTCTATTCCGCATTATCGATATCCAATCTCGATAATACTACGACTAGGGATATTTTAATGATTAAACCTTAGTGGATTAATATTGTCTCATATCTTATTAATCCGGAACTAATCATATGGACTTTTATCATTTATATATCCCGGTAATCCAATTACAAATGATAAAAGAGCAGTTTCCTTTGTCACATAGTTAATTTGTACAATAACACCATGTTTTGTACAAATAGTGATGCTTTGGGTCATAATTGTCCAACATGCATAAGTATCCAATACTTAAATATATGAGAACTATGTCGTTAAGCTTTCATAACGCGCACAAGTGTAATACTAGTCTATTCCGTTTTATCGATGTCCAGTCTCGGTAATACTACGACTAGGGATATTTAATTATTAAACCTTTCGTGGATTAATATTGTCTCATATCTTATTAATCTAGTACTAATCATATGGACTTTTATCATTTATATATCCAAGTAATCCAATTACAAAATGACAAAAGAGAAATTTCCTTTGTCACATAGTTAATTTGTACAAAAACACCATGTCTTTTACAAATAGTGATGTTATGAGTCATAATTGTCCAACACATAAATGGACATTTCCTAGCAATACCAAAATCAATCCCAAGGAACAATGCCAAGCCATTACCTTGAGGATTGGGAAAGAGATTAGAGATGCCTCTAAGGATCAAAGTAGTCAAAACAAACAGGCGACATTTCAAGAGGAAACAGTAACGAAAGAAGAGAACAATACAACAACTCTTCCGTATAAGCCACCCCCATCCCGAAGACATTTTTGCCATACCCTCAGTGCTTTCAAAATAAGAAGTTAGATGATCAATTCACCAAGTTTCTTGATATCTTTAAAAAGATTCATATCAATATCCTCTTCGCAGACACGTTAAAACAAATGCCTAACAATGTGAAGTTTATGAAGGAGATGATGCCCAAAAAGAGGAAACTGGCTGATTCAAAATCCGAGTGGGCCCACAACACATCCCGGGCTTGGGTTCGCTAATTCTTAATTAACGAATTTTCCGTTGTGACGTAATTAAATCAAATTTAATTAAATAATTATGCCTAGCAAAATTACTATTCACGTCGCTAGAGAATTAATTCTAAATTAACTCGTTCGCCCAAATTAAAATCTAATTTTAATTCCGCGTCGAAATCTAATTTCGTTTAATATATCGAATATATTATTTTATCGATTAATTCCAAATTAATCGTTCTCTCTCTTTTAATTGGATTTTATCCCAGATAAAATTCTCCGTAATTAATCCTAAATTAATTTTCTCTCTCTTATAATTAATCCCAGATTAATTATGTGCGAGTCATACGTCATCAGTGAATCTTCGGGAAGCGACCCATGAGATCACTGGATATTTTGGCAGTAAATCTGGTCGTCGGACTATCCGAACACTTACGTACCTAGTACTACATTTTTACCGATTTACATGACATGGTTGGCTTCTAGCAAAGCACCGTGCCTACCCAATTCTCCAGAAATATTCTTAAAGGAATATATAATATGTATCAGGCATAGTATACATAGTATTGTGTATTGCGATCCAGTATCGTATGTCACATGCAAGGCCTGGGGCTGGAATTGTGTATGCCCCGTACGAAGCATATATCGGATCTCTAGTAACTAGTCTCTATAATCGGATAAACATGACCTAGTCATATTATCCCGATAGCTGCAGCATACAAGAGTATCAGTTCCTTATCCTATGTGACCATCATCTCCATATGACTGAAGTGATACTTCCATCTTGACATCACACCCAATACACTACGATTCTCAATATACCCAGAAGAGGCGTACACTGAACCTGTTAAAGCCCCAGATGACCAAAAACAAAGTACATTGATTGTCGCAAGTATTAGCGATGCAAGTCTCAGGTTAAGACCAAATACACCTACCCTGATTCGGACTTCCATAGACACATAGTCATACTACCAATGGAATTCTGAGGGGTCTATCCAGAGCGAAGCTGTTTCCGTACCATCGGTAAACACAACCTCCTATTACACTTGTATGAGTATCCAATACCCAAATATATGAGAACTATGTTGTTATGCACCCACAACGTGAACAAGTGCAATACTAGTCTATTCCACATTATCGATGTCCAATCTCGATAATACTATGACTAGGGATATTTTAATGATTAAACCTTAGTGGATTAATATTGTCTCATATCTTATTAATCCGGAACTAATCATATGGACTTTTATCATTTATATATCCCGGTAATCCAATTACAAATGATAAAAGAGCAATTTCCTTTGTCACATAGTTAATTTGTACAACAACACCATGTTCTGTACAAATAGTGATGCTTTGGTTCATAATTGTCCAACATGCATAAGTATCCAATACTTAAATATATGAGAACTATGTCGTTAAGTTTTCATAACGCGCACAAGTGTAATACTAGCCTATTCCGCATTATCGATGTCCAGTCTCGGTAATACTACGACTAGGGATATTTTAATGATTAAACCTTTCGTGGATTAATAATGTCTCATATCTTATTAATCTGGTACTAATCATATGGACTTTTATCATTTATATATCCAAGTAATCCAATTAAAAATGACAAAAGAGAAATTTCCTTTGTCACATAGTTAATTTGTACAAAAACACCATGTCTTTTACAAATAGTGATGCTATGGGTCATAATTGTCCAACACATAAATGGACATTTCCTAGCAATACCAAAATCAATCCCAAGGAACAATGCCAAGCCATTACCTTCAGGATTGGGAAAGAGATTAGAGATGCCCATAAGGATCAAAGTAGTCAAGACAAATAGGCGACATTTCAAGAGGAAACAATAACGAAAGAAGAGAACAATATAACAACTCTTCCGTATAAGCCACCCCCATCCCGAAGACATTTTTGCCATACCCTCAGTGCTTTCAAAATAAGAAGTTAGATGATCAATTCACCACGTTTCTTGATATCTTTAAAAAGATTCATATCAATATCCTCTTCGCATACACGTTAGAACAAATGCCTAACTATGTGAAGTTTATGAAGTAGATGATGCCCAAAAAGAGGAAACTGGCTGATTTTGAAATAATAGAACTGACAGAAGAGTGTAGCGCCATCATATAAAAGAAGCTCCCTCAAAAGCCGAATGATCCTAGCAGCTTTACCATATCATGCATTATTGGAAATCAATATTTTGGTAATGCATTATGCGATTTGGTTGTGAATATCAATCTCATGCCCTTGTCTATCTACAAACAGTTGGGCTTAGGTGAAGTGAAGCCAACCACTATCACATTGCAGTTAGCAGATAGATCCATCACTTACCCACGAGGAATAATAGAAGACATGTTGGTTAACGTGTATATGTTCTACTTCCTTGTTGATTTCCTTGTTCTTGATATGAAAGTGGATCATGACATCCCAATCATCATTGGGAGACCTTTCCTGGCAACAAACAGAGCGATCATTGATGTGTAGAAAGGTGAACTGATGATGCGAGTGTAGAATGAAGAAGTCACATTTAGTGTGTTCAAAGTCATTCTAAGAAGGGAGTTTCAAAGGAAAATGACCATATGTTAGGTGTGTCTCCATGTATTCAAGCCAACACGCAGGGTGAACCAGTAGTGAAGCAACCAATGAACATAGTGAAGCCATGCAAAGAAGATCATCTGAAGCCAAAACTGAAACTGATCCCAAGGCGTCGGAAAAAAAAAAAAAAAAAAAAAAAAAAAAAAAAAGAACTCAAGAGTCAATGCCCACTTGAAGATGATCCGTGGAAAGCTAAAAAGAGGTAGAGCCAATTTTACCGCATGTGTAGTCCGAAAATTCAAACTGGCGGAAAAATATACAAATCCTGACCCAAGGGTGGAACCAATAGCTAAACTATTAAAAGACCTTGGGGACCTTCTATAGTTGTTCTGCCGCAGCCAGCTAAGCAATATTTTTCATGTCATAATCTCGGTGGATAATAAAGAAGAAGCATATGAGACTACTCGGTCTGTTACATTGGAGCCACTATGACCATTTGGGTGGTTACGTCTCACTGAAGATGTTAAACTTAGTGCTATAGGGGAGGCAACCCACACATTTATTTTTATTTTCTTTACTTTAGTTTTATTTTTTTGTATGCAGTTTGCATGTTTATTAGTTTGCTTGTGTATTTATGTAGGTACTATCACAATCCACATAGCCCGTGTAACCAAATTCTTACCAGTATGAGCCTGATCAACTTCATGCACAGTAGTGTTGTTCCTTACTCTTGTTTCTTATGTTTATCTTACATTAAGGACAATGCAAGTTTTAAGTTTGGGGTGTGTGTGCATGTTGATGATAGTTCATGCTAGTTTTTTTTATTTAAAAAAATAAAAATTAAAAAAAATTATCCTAAGTAGTAAAACATAAGTCTAATGATGAGTTTGTTTGCTCTAGGTTGAAATCTTAGAAACGATAAGTACCCAATTGATTTTTTATCTTATGCCTTGAGTAGGTGATCTACGTTAGACTCGTAAGCACTTGAAAAAAGGTTTTTAGCAGTAAGAGTCTGGGTAGTTGACAATGTGACTAGTTGAAGAAATTGTTTGAAGATGAATGACCATTTACTTAGATATCTGTTTCTGTTTGCAATTATTTATGATGTATAATATGGCTAAAGAAAAAAAGAAATAGATTTTTTGAAAAAAAAAATGAAAAAACAGAAAATAAAAAATACTTAAAAGAAAAAAAAAAATAAGTCACCTATAACCGATAAGCGTGAAGCTACCCATATGCGAGTTGTGATCGAACCTTTACACACACACATACACACACTGTGAGTCTGGCTGAGATAATTTATTCAAGAACTTGGATTTAAGCTGCATTGAGTACTTTGAAGATTCTTTGATTTCATTGGTAGGCATTCTTTGAGGACAATGATATGTATAACTACCATGACTGTTTTATTTGTTTCTTTATTTTTTGCATGATTGCATGTGTGTGAATGACGTTTGTGGGTGTCATTACTGTAAGCCCTCACGAGATTATAACCCATCCTCTAGAGCTGCTTAGGGGTTTAAAGGCTTGTTGCATACGCTAAATGCAATTGTGATCCCCACGAAAGTGGCCTAGTTAATTTAATTACTTTTGTTTGTTTATTTTTATTTAGTTTTTATTCAGTCTTTTGCTCAGAACTAGTAAAATCTTAAGTTTGGGGGTGTTTCATAAGTGTGATTTATACCAACTTATTCATACATTCATAACTTATTATTTTGTTAGGTTTCATATCGTTTTACGTATTTTGTAATTTGTTTTATATTTTATTGATAGAAAGTATTAGAGCATGGATCTTGAGGTAAATGTACGTGATTTGGGAGCATAATGATGCAAAGGAAGTTCGCAGTGAAGGAAAATAGGCGAAAACAAGTCATCCTGGCTGAGAGGATGGCGTCGCGACGCCTCGGAAGATTTTCAGACTTTTAAGGAATCTGTTTTCTACATGCAGAAGGATTCCAGGATTTCCCTATAAATAAATAAGTGCTTCCAAAATCCTAGAGAAGAAAGAGAATAGACAACTAGAGAGCTATAAACACATAATTTAGAGATATCCAAGGATAAATATTGAAGAGCAAGAAAAAGAGATGAAGACGGTGACATCTGAAGACGAAAGGATTCAATTCGGATTTTATCTTCTAGGTATCTGTCTCCACAATGACTTAGATATTTGTCTCCACAATGTACATTTATTCTCCTTATTTTCAAGCAATTTTACATATTCAATCAAAAATTAATCAAGTATCTAGCTAAGTCTATCATTATTTATCAAAATTTATAGAAAAATTACCTCAAATTCGAGAACAAAAGCTTTGTTGGTAGAGGCAGCTATGCCTATTGCTGGTGCCAGTGCCATCGAATGGAGTAACTGGTGTGCCGGTGTTTGGGTTTCAGTTTATTCGACCTTAGAGATACTTTCATATGACTTTCGATAGATTGATAAGATAGTTTGTGAGAAGGATAAAGAATTTTGATAGAGAGAGGTTTCAGGGCGTGGTTTGATGGTGTAGGGTTCACGATCTTATCTTGAGGTTTTGGGTTTGAATTCAGAGAGTGCGTTTCTTGTAAGAGCCTTAGACAACTGGGATTTTAGCTGCTCCGCTTAAGCCCGGAAGGAGTGGTTTGACGGTGGGATTTCCAACAATTCCAAAAATAAAAAATAAAAAAATAAATTGATAAAGAGAGAGAGTTTTTGATATTAGAGATGGGGGAAATGGTGAGAGAGGAAATTTCGTCTAAAAAGTAAAGTGTTTGTCTAGTTTTCTAAAGAAAAAGTTTAGGTCCCTAATTTGATATTAGAAGTTTAAGTGGGGTGTATTCAATTGAGATTTTAAAAGACTATTTATTGATAAATAAGTCCAGTAGATTTTAAAAGACATTTAAATAATGTAATAACTTATAAGATTTTATGACATTTTTTTTTAATAAAGATTTTTTACTTATAAGATTTTAAAAGATTTATATCATAAGAATTTGTAAGATTTGAAAGGA
Organism: Zanthoxylum bungeanum; assembly: GCA_019454045.1. Lineage (NCBI taxonomy): Eukaryota > Viridiplantae > Streptophyta > Magnoliopsida > Sapindales > Rutaceae > Zanthoxylum > Zanthoxylum bungeanum. The sequence continues at coordinate 99,428 of SKCR01033156.1, forward strand.
CTACATATAGATTTTTTTTTTTCTTTTTTTTTAAATAGATATTATATGGAATGGAACCATAAATAAAAAAAAGCTAATCAAAATCAATTGGTTCAAGCTGTGGACATTTGCATCAACAATAACAGAAAATATAATCATATGAAATAGAACCATATGAAATAGTCATATCCAATGGTAGTAATTCGCCGTCGAGTTAATGGACGTTCAATATGTTCACCACACATCATAAACAAAAACTGATTTAACACATGCATTATTGAATAAATTGCCATCATTGAACAGTAAATGGCTTCATAAAATTCTTCATCATCCATATCTTCGTCATTAATTTCTTCTTCCTCTATGTCGTTACCTTCGTACATGTGCGATTGTGACATTATACATCCATAATATATATATATATATATATATATATGAGACTGCAAAACAATAAATTAAGAAAATTTATTGGATGTTAACAAACAATATATATTTTTTTCAAACGATGCATTTAGCTCAAAAGGTATAGGAACATATAATCAAGATTGATAAAACAAACGGAATTTGATGATAAAATTCATCCCAACACAATCTATAGGAAGTGGAATATCAAAACTAAAAATAAATTGATAAGTTAAATTTTTTTTGGATAAATTGATACCAATAAATCATCCTGTGCACATCAAATATTCTTTCTTAAACAAAAAAATTATAATAACAATAGTTCAACCAAATTATAACTGAATTAATTCAATCAAAGTAAAACCTAAAGGGGAATGATAAAAAAATAGTTCAACAAATCCTAACATGATTAAAATATATAGGTTTGGTATATATTCGTTCAAAATGGCTTTTAATTCATTTCAAAATGGCTTTCAGCCTGAAATTAAAAGTTTTTAATTCTTTCACATCATTAATTATTTTATTCTGAAATTGATATGTGAATACTACTTCTAAAGCCATTTTACAGATAGTGGTGGGTTAAGAGAGTAAGTACTTTACAAAAACAACAATTTTTTTAAGGTTGAAAAATCAAACTGGAAGTTTTTAATCTTTAAAATCGGATTCACAGTGAGATTAGGACACATCAACAGCGAAAATGACACAACAATCAAATATTTCAGGAATAAACCTAGATCATCAATCTATCTATTTTTCATTCACAAATAAAATCGATTCACACATAATAAAAAATTGGAACACAAAAGTACCTTGTTCACGAAGAGTTCACAAGTCTGTTTTTCTTCTCTTCTCTAGCCTAAAAAAATCTCCTGTCAAAAGTCTGATGGGTTAGGGTGAGACTTTTTATAGGATTTGATATTTATACTTTCTACTAAAAAGTCTCACACAATCCCACATATAAAAAAATCCTTCAAAATCAACAAGTTTTTCAATACCATAAGACTTTTTATTATTTGTTTAAAGTCCTGATTGAATACCACTGGATTTGGACATCTTATTTAAAAAGTCATAAAAGTCTTAATGGAATACCACAAAACTTTTTAGATTATTTAAAAGTCTTAATTGAATACCACAAGACTTATTTAACTTAAAATAGTCTTTTAAAATCTCAATTCAATACATCCCCAAAATATGCTATTTTTTTATAATTTTCCAAGATATAATGATAATCTAAATGGTTGTTTAAAATATATATATCTAATGTTTCTTGTCACTTCTTGAAATTGATGTGTAAATTGGATCTCATCTCTAATTTTTGTAGTGCATAAAGAAGTTATGGTGTGGCATCCAATATTACAATTTTAAAAAAAAAAAAAAAAAATTCTTCATAAATTAATAATTTATCTATTATTCATAAATTAATAATTTATCAATTAATCTTCTAGAATTAAGTAAATTGTTAAAACTTATTGATTAATGTGCCCTACAATAATATATTTTTCTTCATTTAGATTTTTTCAATTATAATATGAGGGCAATCCAATTTCTAATTCACCAATGTGAGAGCAGTTCAAATGGCATATCTCTTGCTTTCACGTAAGAGATTTTATAAACTACAGGGTGTGAGTTTCTTATGAGCCCTATTAGCCATGGGCTCAATTTTTCTCAATACCAAAACTCTCATATGTCGTGCCATTATATACATATATATATGAAACAAATCATTACAAATATTGCAGAGTCAACTCATTTAGTTTGTAATATTAATTGTGTCATTAATTTTATGTTAGAAATTAAGTGTGAATATTGAAGTTTATTTCCTTTTTATATCCATTCATGAAAATATGGTTGATAATGTTCTAGACTTTTCTTTCTTTATTAGTGTCAGCTACTGGATATTTCATGCCAATTTATGTTCTTACATTCAAATGATTTCAAGGCCTTGGCTCTTGACCTAGGCACATCACCATACATTTGGAACAATTTCTATGGCTTTTAGCATCTTGACGAAAAAATGAGCGCAATATTGTTACATCTAACAATTAAATGACATCACAAATACAATCAAAGGAAATCTGAAAACACTTCTGATTCCTTTTCCATTAAATTATTTGACCTTGTTTAATGAAAAGTCTTGGGACAGCATGCTGCAGTTTAATACTAATATCCGCAAATTATCCGCAGTTACATAAAACTAGTTTTTTGCATCATACCTTTTACTAAGTCCAGAATACGGAAAAAATCATAGAAGAGAGAAGAATCTTTACCCTCGAGTCCATCCCTGCTATACCTATTGCTACCAGTAAGGTTGTTGCATGGACTCCCTCCGATAACAAGATCAAATCCACCAAATGCGCTGATCATCTGCTCTAACCGGTCAGCCGTGAGTTGTTGAACATCTGCAAGGTCAATCAAATTCCCCTTCTGGTTGGTTTGCTCCCACCAACTCCGGACGATATTCCTGTTAACTTCCGAGATGTCAACAGACACAACATTTTTTAACTTGATGCCAAGCCGATGTAGGGCAACTTCTGCACCTCCAATCCCAGAGAAAAGAGAGAGAACATTGATGCCATTGGGGAACATTCCTTTCAAAACTGATAGATGGTAAGCCACTGTGTCAACCTGGAATGAGTTCCCGAGGGATTTGAATCTATCTGTCCTACTGATTCCCCCTCCTCTAGTGTGGTTCTTGGGGAACCCCAAAAGCATTTCCACTTCATCAGGTTCGAGTGGTGCCAGTTTATTCCTCCCTACCCAGACAAGGTTCCACTTCCGGCATTCATCAAGAACATACTTTTGGACATGCTGAGGTGGCTCATCATCGCAGTCTTCAAGCGCCTTGCGGATCCTCTCTGTCAGCCTTGCACTTGCAATACAAGTTTGCAAGCAATTTAATTGGGTCCTTGTGTCCCATGAAGGCCACCATTTCTTTGTTAAGGGCAGTGCTTCAAGTATGGTTTGTGGAGGGACTGGATAGAGAGGACGTCTGTTTTCGATTGGCAGATTGTGCACATATCCCCTTTTCCTCGCAGCAGCACAGAAATACTTTGAGTCGACAAACTCCGGCTCCACATCATACAAAAACCTTGAGATAGTGTCCCACACACCTTTGGGAGCAAGGGCTACATTCTCATAATAGAAATAGGGAGGTCCAGCAGCAGCCTCTGGAAGAGATCGATGGGCTAGCCATCCTGATTGATTTGGTACCCCAAACCCAATCATAGGATTTGGGAGGCGAATGGGCTCGTCAATAGGCAGCTTCTTCTCAAGGTCCAACATTCTCCTCTTCTTGTGTTTTGAATGATCATTGCAAGGCTTAGGCCTCGGCTGAAGAAATGGTGGAAAAGCCCACATTAATTTTTACTGAATGCAGCGAATAGAAATACAGGATATAAAAATCATAAAAAAGGGAAAACAATTACCTTATCTTCTATTTCCGCCAGAAGTGCATCAGCTGCCTTCGCCATTTGAGCAGCACATATAAAATCTGTCAACTCGGAAATAGTGGCATCTGGCCCTGCAATGTTTAAGGAAGGAACAATTAAGATAAAAAAAAAATTGAAAAAAAAAACAATTAAATGATAACTGATAAGGCAACCATAAGACTTCAAACAGAGAAAATTAAAGTCCCTTCAACGAATTGTTAGCAACATGAAGAGGGTAGGTCAAAGTGGCACTAGAATTTACATATTGCAGCATTCTTCAATCATATCTTTTCTGTTCTGGTTGAAATACTGAACCCATTTTCAGAGGATATGGGTTTCATTTCATCAACAATATAAATGTGTACGTAATTGCCTGCATTTAGATAGCCGAAACTCGATAAATCATATTCAGACTGGAATACACACCACATCTCTCCATGGCTATTGAAGCCTCACCCATTGAGTATCCCATGCTCGCTAAGGACAAAAGTTTATCCTTTTTGTCAGGATCAGGATTTGTGATCTCCTGAAAAATCAGCAACAAAAAAAAAAAGTTTATATATAACAGCAAGTAAATTGAATGAACTTCCACCAAGTAAATAAATTACTTGAACTCAATAACTATGGGTATGTGCGGTATTGTTGGTGTTTCTATAAAACAGAAATGAGAATGAAATGTTATTTATATTTATTTTCAAATTCAAGAATGTGTTCGGTATCATTTCCAATACAATAATCTTGAAAACGAAAAAAAGCAAAACACCTTTGGTAGAAATATTTTGAAGAATTATCATTGGAATAGTTTTTATTAACTAAATATTATGTAATACTAATAGTTCATAATTTTCAGTATTAACTAGTTTTATTTTTTATTTTTAAATGAATTAATGAGATCTTGTTAATTTTCTTTATTTCAAAAAGCTGATTTTTTTTAAATTGTTGAATACAGAGAAAAAAAACAGAAATATTATAAAGAAAATAAGGATTCATTTGAAAGTTGGAAAAAAATTGAGACGAGGATTAAAGTCCTTCAATTTGAAAGACATCATTGGAAAACAAGTAAAACAAAGAAAAGCTGTTTTCCAGTTTTCTGTTAAAAGTGCAGATGAATTTGCATTTCCAAGACAGTTTTCAAATTTCATCAGCTCAAGGCAGAGCCCACGTTGGTAATATAAATAGAGCAAATACTGCTGACCTCCCAGTACCCGCATGATTTTAGAATTGATTTTTGATTAAAAAAACAATATTAAATTCTTTCATATAGTAGGAATGAATCATTTGTATGCAAATTGACCACCACTCCACACACACACAGAGGAAACAATCCAAAGGGCTGGAGGCTCTAACCAAAACTAAGGGTACCATACGAATGCTGATACAAGACACAGAGCAATATCCACAAGAGCCAAAAGGTGCCTCAAAATATGCTCTAATCAGCCCAGTGCAGCTTCCCTACAGTGAAGGATGAAGAATTGCTCTGGAACTTGTATTGGCCGAAACCTCCCCTGAATTGCAGAGATCTTTCTCAAAAGACTCCAATGGAGCTTCAAGAAACCTCTATACAGGAGGTTATTGATAATTTTTCAAACCATGGAAGATCGCTCATGTCAAAATCAAACTACATGGGGGTCAAATGAGATCTTCCCATAAAATATAAGATGATTACGATTATGGAAAGTAGAGTTTCATCAGCATTTAGTAGCAGAACGTTTGAAATACATTGAACCAAGTAGTATGAAAGAAATAACTACCTCGTCTTCAAAACTATCAATATCTGAGAAACCATCAAGAAAGCTGCCGTCCAATTCCGGAGAGCTGTGATAAGAATTTATGTGTTGCTCTACTTGAGGAGATTTCTCAAGAGCCTGCAAAATGATAATATAGCATGGTAAATTTGACCCAAGTGTATTGCATTATCATATAATTTAGATTATCTTTAAAATTCATAAGCTACAAACAGGATTGGTGCGCACACAATCCAAAAAATTTATATATTACCGACACTAGGTTAAAATTGACCTTGTCAACCTTCCGTGTGACTCATTATAAGGTGTCAGGCCTGATAGTAGAATTCCAGACATCAATTTCACAGATTTTGTAGAAACAAACTTTGCATTGGCAATAGTAATTGCTTATCTTTAGTATTCATAAACCGCATGTACAATAAGAAATCCAAGAACTTTACATATTATTTAACATAAATCCAGCATCCCAATAAAAAATAACCTGGACTATGAGTTTGATATCACTACTTATAGGTTTTGGATCTGCAAATGGGCGAACAAAATAAACGACATAAAACTAATGGGTCAAATTTACATAAAATGACACAATTAACTATCATGTCATCCATGTAACCTGTTTAATGAACATGTTTTATTCACCTTCAATTCCACAACACGTGAACCCATTTAAAGACAAATAGTTATTTATTTATTCGAGTCATGCTGCAGCTTTTACTTTCTTTCGGCTAAAATTATAGCAATGTTAATATATTTATTTGTGTTCTTGTTGAGTAACAATTAAAAATTAAAAATTAAAAATTATCCTTATCTACCGGTTCTCAGACTTGGTTTAACTCATATCCCAATTTTGACATCTAACCAAGTACTAACCAACTCCTTAAATGAGGAAGAGTGACCGAATTCTACTTTTGTTCATCTTTATCTGAGAACAACCATTTAACTGGCTAAGATGAATGATTTTAGACATATATAATGATATTGATAATGCGATGCGATTCACAAAACATTTAATATAGAGAACATATCTAAGACAATCGCAAATAATGAAATGATATTTGTATTTGGCTAAGATGAATGATTATAGACATAGCTAATGATATTGATAATGAGATTCACAAAACATTCACGTCTAAGACAATCACAAATGATGAAATGGTATTTGTGTTTGTTGTTTTTATCAATTTTCTTATTTGGTTTCCATCTAAATTGCCCTCACTGAAAAATTTAGCTCCACCCACAAGTCATGTCAACATATTTATTCAGGCATCCACTTGTGGTCTAACAAGACTATTTATTTGTAATATTCTTAAGGGCATATTTCATAAATTATTTAAATATCCAGACCTTAATATTTTCAAAAATTAGGTACTATCACAATTATTTTAGAAAGTCGAATTGATTTTGTTAAACCATAAACGGGTATAACTTGTGTTAATTGGGTCAACTAATGTCTTCATCTCAAAACACAAAACATCACATTTATTGAACATCTCTAAACTTGTCTTGTTATATCACCCATCTAATAATCATGTTGTTTGTGCTTGGACTTTTGCCTTGGCGTGAATATGAATTTCCACTCATTAAAATATGGCCTTGTCCGTCTTGAACAGCCATGTAGGCAAAGCATAAAATTCACAACATTAATTTAAAAATGAAATTAAGAAAGAAGATTATGTTAAAGTGGAAGTTTATTAGGTATTATGACCAGCTGACTGTTGCTTACAGTAGCCAATCCCAAGTACAGACAGAAACAGGAAAAAATAAGACTTCTTATTTTGTCAAGTGCAAATATCATTGACCCCCTAATGTTTGGTCTAAATACACAAAGACCTATCAGGTTAATGATGTTAATTTGTAACAATTTAATGTCTGATAAGAGGGGTTTTATTTTTTTTTATAATTTGTTAAACTTTTCCCTATCACTCTATAGGGTGAGCGTCTAGACGGCCACATAGACCCTTTTTTAGAACATTGACTGGGCATTATGAGGGTAAAGCAATGAGAAAACCTTACCTACCATCCAACTTTCAAATTACACTACTCAGGTGACAAAAAGAAAAACATTAATCCAGATTGAAAACACAAGGCAGGAATTGACTCACGGAGTATGTGAGGAGAGTTTCCAATATTGAATCTGTATTTTCGTCCCCTGAAATTTAAGCAAAGCCGGGTAATAGGCGAAGCTTTCGAGGTATAAATTTATATGAAGGGTAAGAAACAAATGGACTTACCATTTTCCTGTATAGCTTTGGCTACAATATCCACAGAGAACCCCATCCCAACAAAATGATCAATCAACTTGGAATTTGAAGAACTTGCAGATGAGCTCGCCTAGGAGCAATAAAAGGGAATCAAGTACCATTAACTAAACAGGTAGGACTATATGCATAAATTATTACTTATTAAATAATATTTAGACAAAAAAGGGATAAACTAATGCACAAACGTTCTCATACAGTAAATTGTGATAAAAATACAAAAGGTTAGTTTTTTCAGTATTTCATCAAGTTAAAAGCATTTTTTTTTATATTTGAGCGTGAAGTGACCATCAACTCACCGAATGTTTGAGAAGAGCTTCAAGTATCAAATCTGTATTTTGCTCTCCTGGATGATAAACAATTCAAGCTCTCAAAATAAGTCTTATGCTTTAATGAAAATATATGGAAGCCATACCATTTTCCTGAATTGCTTTGGCAACCACTTCTTCAGAAAATCCCATCCCTACAAAATGATCAATCGTCTTGGAGCTGGAGGAACCAGCCGACGAGCTTGCCTTCAGATGGAAGTAATTACAAAGTCAGTGATAAGACATATGGCTTCATATCTATCTTCTACAATTAATACATATACATATCCCTGTGTGAATAAAATTATATGACATCTAGTCTAGTACAATGTACCATGTTTGAGAAGTAACCAGAAAAGCGTATTACATGATGGTGGAATAGTGACTAAAGGTGTGGCAAAGAAGGGCGGTGACAGGTGAGTTTCATCGATGAGTGGATGGCTACTAGGGTTATGGGGTTAGCTAATCGGACTCAAAGAAGTCAAATCGTGGTGGTGGTGTCTATTTAAAATCTATGTCACAAATGGTTAAAAAACAAAAAAAAAAAAAGTATCTAAGAAAGTTATCAAATCAGAGTATGTATGGAAAAAATAAAATCTCCCTGTAAAAAAGGAAATAAAAATCATAATAAAAGAAAAGTGAAAAAAGTTCTCTAAAAATAAAAACTCTAGTCAAATGTTAAAACATTAAAAACCTTATATAAGGATAATATCTTATTTTGCATTAAGTAGTCCTTTTGCACATTTGATGCTGCCACAATTACAAGGGGAACAATACTTGATGAGAATATAAGTATTCTGTAGCATGCATGGTGTTAACCAAACAACAAACAATTTTGTGCAGATCAAAAAGAGTAGAAGCATCACAAAAAAGGGTAAGCAAATGACTGCAAAGTTTACAAAAGCATAAGGTGGTATATTAACCAAATACTTCTTTGATGATTACAACAGACAAACATAGGATCTCCCTTATGCACCATCTTTATGAGCAATCGCCCAAAAAAAAATTCCACTTTGTATTTCCTTTGTTGCAATTTAACCACTAGTTTTATGATTAAATGCTGAAACCAAAAATGAAATTACAAAATGTACCTCTGTTGAGCCTGCAATAGTTTCCCCATCATTAACTGTCATACTGGAACAAGAAGGTAAACCGTAACTTGCAATCTCCAGCTCATCTTCAGTGTCCCAGTCAATATCACCACTCTCTCCATCAGATGTTTTCGCATCCTATGTAAGTTTATATACAAACATGGGCACAAACAACAAAGAGAAATGGAATCAGAACAGATAAAAATAGACTCGACAACCATAAACTCTCTTTCTCATTGTCATAAAACCAATAACAAGTAGAAATAATCAAGTCAAATAGAAAAACGATAAATGAAGATGTACCATTTCTTTGTAACTTCTATTTCAGTGCGAGTAAAGGTTAACCTGTTCAGAAAATAAAAGGTTATGAGTCCCAAATCAGATAAAAATAGAATACAAGTCCCAAAAATAGACTCGTCGACCATAAGTTCTCTTTCTCATTGTCATACAACCAAGAACAAATAATCAAGTCAAATAGCAAAACGATACACACACACACACACACATATATAACCCATAATTATGCATTAATATATAACCCATAACATTAATGCATAATTAATAATTTTCTACTTAATGTACAGCTGGTGCAGAACTAGCAAAGAGAGAGAAGAAGAAGAGAAAGAAATAGATAAAGGAGAGTAAATGCATAACAGTGAAGCTAGTATCAAATTTTATCCATTTTACATCACTATGTCCACATATAATATAAGGCTATAAGCCATTTAATTGGTTATAGAAAACTTGTCGAATACGAAGTATGAAATTGTTCTAATACAGTAACAATTAAAATCTAGATATCTTCTTAAATTATTAAAGAAACTAGCTAAGTTAAAAGATCATATCAGACTTCATAGCTAAATGTACTAGATAAAATGGTCGCTGCAATATCAGGTTCCACCCGACTTACAGCAACCAATGTCCGCTGTTTTGTACCGATGTTAACAGTACTGCATATGCATAAACTAAAAGATTTAGGATCTGCGTGTGTTGGCAGTTGGCACATGCATACATCACCCCTCTTTCTAATTAAAATAATCACAGTTGAGTTACCCAAGCTTCAAATACCGTCAATAAAATATCATAAATCATTTTGTTTGATTATTATGCCCTTGTAATGTTGATGAATTGATATAATTAAAAAATTGTGAAGGGGCCTATGAAATCATTTTCTGTTTTTTCACCTATTCTGCAAGAATATCATCACAACAACAAAAGAAATCAAGTTCAAATTTTGGCCTCTTCTCAATTTGTTAGATATACCTTTTTTTTTTAATAGGATTCTTTGATATATACATATCCAAGCAAAATACCAAAATCCCTCTCCAACATAACCATTCAGTGCAAGCACTGTAGGATACCTCGATATGCTCTTTTTTTTTTTTTTTTTTTTTTTTTATAATAAGCTGATCTCCCACACCCCCCCCCCCCCCCCGATTAGTTATAGAAGTTACATAAGAAGATATTGTATTTTCTCCATGCCTACAGGCTACACCTTCTAGATCAATAATTGTTTTTAACTACTGCAATCAAATGGAATTTGCAACTGACTTTGCAATGAACTCAAAACTAAAGCGTTCTGTAATATTGGCTAGGTAGGTGGAGGTTTGGGCTTAGATGGCGGTAAGGGTGGCATTGTGTCTTTAAAGTAATAAAGGTAATATGAGTTTTTCATCAACAGCTATGGGGTCAACTTAAACTTCTAAGCTACAGCTCTACCTTAAAGCTACCAAACAGCTAAGCCAAACGGACTAACTCTAAGTCACAACATATCATTATCACATCATGACAAACCACAAGAACCAGAATTTTATCAGTTTTCACCCCTATCAAATAAAATATTTTCTCACAAACGCACCCACTAAAATTGAATAACATGTGTTATTTATTTTTTTGATCACCATCCAGCATAAAGAAACAAGATCATTTCACCATTTCTTGCCAAAAATATAATTAATTAAAACCCTCTTGAACTCACAAAACCCTAAATTATCCCCTCTTGTTCCATGCCTAACCCAACACTCTAAAGACTACAATGGTAAAAAATTTGTCAGCAGAATCGGCAAATTGCAAAAATTTTATGTCATGTTATTCAGAAAAACTAGAGAACAACACTTTAATTCCACTGCATTATTACACAATTATACAAATTTATTGACAGCCTAATAAACACCAAATAACAAAAAACTGCATTACTATACAAGAATTTAAAGCCTGAACATTTGTTATGTTGCTAAGAGCATAACAAAATTGACATGCAGAAAGGCAAAAAAATTATACATAACCATACTGAAGAAAATAACTAAAAATTTCATAATAAAAAAATAATAATAATAATTAACAACGCTAATTCTCCGACTAACACAAAATCAACTTCAATTAACAGCAAAATAAAATAAAATACGGCGAGATAAAAGGATACCTCCTTAACTCGCCGTCACGCTTTGAAAATGAAAAATCCAGAATCTTCCTCCAGTAATAGGAATGATAATGTACCTCGTCTCAGTAAAATATAAAAGAATTTATATTTCTGAGCAGAAAATTAGTTGTAAAATCTGAATCTAATTGTTAAACACAAACTGCATTTCCAGAAAGCGGGGGGTTCTAATTCTGTTGGGTTGCGTATTAAGGAGAAGCATTGAAGAATCAATTTTGGTATGCAAAGGGTAGTATGGTAAATTAATATTTCAGTTTAAAAAATTATTTAATTTTATTTTGGGAAAAAATGGACATTTAATTTTACGCACTCGCGCTATCCGTGTTGGTACTGTTTTAGTGTTTTGTCTATTTGTATTGCAGCTTTTGAGAAATTTGCGCTGCTTTGAAATTATAATTAGGGATGCTTTGGAATTGTTTTTTTAATTAATATTTTAAACAATTTTAATTACAAAACAAATTTAAAATGTTTTTATTTTCGGTTTTAAATTTAAAAAGCACAAACAATCATATTTTTTTCCCAGTCAGCATATTGCTACTTTGTTCGACGGATTTCGGTTGAAAAACTTGTTTGTTTTAAATTATTTAAATAGATTTTAATTGGTAAATTAAATTTACTATGATTCCTTTACTGTGTTTTGTGCTGTGTGGGGCCATGGGTACTATCAAGAAAGACTTATAATCACCATTTTTTTTATTGGGAAAAACTTATATATGAAAATTTTTATAGTGTTAGCGATATATATTTTAATTATTTTGAAAATAATTAATTAAATCAAAAAAAATAAATTATTAAAATATATGTTATTCATTGATTGGACAGCTCTGTAAAACTTGTCCTCATATAAGTTTTCTATTGGTAATTAGTTTCATGAATTATGGCCGATAAAGAGAGTAGCGTGAATTTTGTACTTTAGAGTGTATGATTTCAACTTTTCTTTTTCTCCTCCTCTTCCTCTCTTTCTTATCATAAGAAAAAACAAAAATGAATAAATAGTGTGTTTTGTTTGATAAAAATTTAGGTCGCGTTCGGTTTTTTTTTTTTTTTTTTTTTTTTAACACAAATTTTGACTTTGAAGATAAATATTGAAGTAACTCTATATAAAATTTTAATAAAATTAGTGAGAATTGATATATTTTCCAACATAAGAAATATTTTTATAAATTTTTAGTTTATAATTTTTGATAAATTAATATTCACTAAATTAATAGATTTTCTATTATCTAAGATAATTAATTTATTGAGGTTTTATTATAGTCTAAGTCCAACCCTATATTTATGTTTATAATTTATATTAAAAATAGTTGATTTTATTTTTTAATTAAAAAAATAACAGAAAGCGCCCTTAATTTTTTTTTATTTCTTTTATTTAATAAAGAATATATCCTTAAAAAGTATTGTTATTACAAACAATTAGGTCAAGAGAAAGACATTTTCCTAAAGGAATTTTTATGTTCTTATGAAATTAAACTTAATTTTGCTGCCACCAAGCTCTAGCATTCATATTTAGTTTTTAACTTTGTTGGTTGATACTTTTATTTTCAATATCCGTATGTAAATCTCAACTACTTTTGATTGATGTTCTATAATTTTGTTTTCTCTATTAATAACTTATTTTTATTTCACAAAATATTTTTATTTTCTTAAATAAAAAAAAAAGCTCATTTTTTTAAATAAATATGATTTTTGGTCTACGTAATTTTTTATGCAAATGAATGTGCACAAAAACACTATAAATAATCATCAAACAATATCTTAAAATCTCATTCACTTGATGTTGAAATATTTTTTATTTATTGGGATTTAAAATAATAGGAAATAAGGGTAAAACAATAAAATAATTAGATATGAGCTTGCATGCACCATCTAGATATTGGTGCAGTATCGTACAGATTCTCTTCACATGTAATTGCAGTATATGACATGTTTGTCATAAATGCATGGTTAAATGTCCATCACATCTCTATATTTTATTTCAGTTTCTTATTACGTTAGAAAAATATCTCAAAATATCATTTCTTCTATAGATTTTTCTTAGTTTGATAATTTTACTTTTGAAAATTTTAAATAATTAAAATGAATAACAACAAAAATTAACAAAAAAATGTAAATTATTTAAATTAAGAACGATTTAAAATTATCAAATTAAGCAAAAAAATTATTTTTAATAAAAAATAAAAATTAAATAAATTAAGAAGTGTTGGGATATATGTCATAGAGTATAATGTAATAAGTAAACGAAGTTAATTTTTAATCAATGAACGATGTAATTTTCATTTATCAAAGTGTTGATTTTAAAGTCGCGTATTATAAATTGTCATGTATGTCATTAGTTACTAATGTACTTTCAAACTTAAGTATAAGAGTTATATACAAGATGATTTAACTATGAAATTAGTAATCCAAAATAGTCTGAAAATGGCAAACAAAGACGATTACTTTATTTTTGATTTATCTACAACTGCGGTTCATTTCATAATGGTATGACGAATTTGATCTGAGATCGTTCATGTGGTGACATGGTAATGGGGACACCTTAAATTATGTGATCATAGAGGACTGGAAAAAGACAAATGATTTTATTTTAATATCTGTAAAATAAAGAAATTCATATCAGTCTAATAAATGATCATATATGAATTGATATGAATCTTGAGTATACTATGAACTCATGCATGATAGGTTGTGTCCTTTGATTTACAAGGGTGAGATTGGTGTAGCAATCTCGACCAATAACTACGTACTTTAGAGACATGATTTGGTGCGTAGTTGGTGATGTTTTACATAGATATGAAGTCCATTTCTTCTTGCGAGAATGACCGGTGCGTAATCACACGCGTATAACGCAAGTGCACGTATCGTTCAAGTAGTATAAGAAGTATCGATCCAACGATGACTTAATACCTAATATATTAATTTTATGAGGTCAAATGATTACTAGTATCTAATAGGTTGATTGATTGATTGATTGGAAATGGTGATGATTTTAAATTTAAAAATAAGTAAATAAAATTGCACGAAAGTATGTTTAAGAAAATTCAATATTAGGAAACTATCTAGGGTTGTGAATCTTTCTAATATCTTTTAAAAGATGAAGTGGTTATTTCATGTTTGTGTAATAAATCGGTTTACTAACCTGGAACATGAAATTATGCGAAAGCCTCTGTCGATGGTCAGACGCAAATACCCAGTATAACCCATTGAACCATATGTCTATGTCAACCAAATTACCTGGATTCATTAAGATTAAGTTCCAATTGTTGGACAATTATGACCCAAAACGTCACTATTTGTAAAAGACATTGTGGTTTTTGTACAAATTAACTATGTGACAATGAAATTGCATTTTATCATTTTGTAATTTGATTACTTAAATATATAAATGATAAAAGTCCTTATAATTTGTTCCGGATTATAAGATATGAGACAGTATCAATCCATAACGATTTAATCATTAAATATCTCTAGTCGTGGTATTATCGAGATTGGACATCGATAATGCGGAATAGACTAGTATTTCACTTGTGCGTGTTATGGAAGCGTAACAACATAGTTCTCATATATTTAAGTATTGGATACTTATGCAAGTGTGATAGGAGGTTGTGTTTACCGATGGTACGGAAACAACTTCGCTTTGGATAGACCCCGCGGAATCTCATTGGTAGTATGATTATGTGTCTATGGGAATCCGCATCGGGGTAGGTGTATTTGGTCTTAACCTGATACTTGCATCGCTGGTACTTGCGACAATCAATACGCTTTGGTTTTGGTCATCCAGGACTTTTACAAGTTCTGTGTACGCCTCTTCTGGGTTTATTGAGAATCGTAGTGTATTGGGTGTGATGTCAAGACGGAAGTATCACTTCAGTCATATGGAGATGATGATCACGCAGAGATACAGAACTAGTACTTTAAATGGTTGCAACCATCGGGATAATATGACATGGTAATGATTATCCGATTAAAGAGACTAGTTGCTTGTAATCCGATATATGCTTCGTACGGGGCAGACACTATTCCAGCCTCAGGCCTTGCATGTGACATCTGATACTAGATCGTTATACGCAATACTACGTATACTACGCCTGACATAGATTATATATTCCCTTAAGAATATTTCTGGATAATTGGATAGGCACGGTGCTTTGGTAGAAGCCAACCAGGTCGAGATTGCTAATAGAGACTTCGACGGGATTGTCCCTATAGAGATTTGACGTTTACATCTATATCTCTGGGATATATCCGGATACCTGTGATAGAGGAATTAAACATATGCCATGACCTCGACCTGTATGATTCAGCGAGTTTATCCGTGGTCGTTATAATTTACGGATGGGTAAATTATGGACACGAAATTGGATTTCGTGACAGATATGCCTGAATCTAGAGAGTCTCACTAGTGAAATATACTCGTAGATCACTATGGAAACTTTTATGAATAATACTAATTATTTATAAGTCGTTTAAAGGTTAAACGAAAAATACATGTGAATGGACCTAATTGTCATTCCTAATTATTGTGTATTTGTATTTAATGATAGATTTTATTAAATACACATTAATTAAATGTCAAATTGTGATATTTGACATATATCATAAATGTATATGTATTTGGATATTTAAGTAAATATAATACATATATTTAAAATATTTGTATTTAAATAATTATGTATATGTTTTCATAAGCTCTCTTTTGATTATTTGATAATCAAGTTGCCATTCTAGAGTTGCTAAGCCACTCATTGATGACCTAGAATTTTTCTTGAGTTGTTTCATGATGGTGAGACTTGTTTGGTGTTGTAAAGTTGAATTAAAGTGTTGAATTTAATTGATTTGGTACATTTTGTCAATTTGAAGAAATTATAACATTAGGGTTCTTAACCCTTTCCAAATTTGAGGTTTTTCATATATGTGATGTATTATGGTGTGTATATGATGCATATTAATTTTTGGGTTGATTGGATTTGATCTTGACATGTTTTGAACAAAAATGGACCAAATTACAAAAACTGAAAAATTCAAGGGCTGTTCGGCAATTACAAAATTTTTGGGGATTTTATTGCAATTGATTTTGATGTGTTGGACATGTTGGAAATAATTTTAGAATTGATTTAGAATCATCCAAAATTGTATTTGACAATTTAATGACTAAAATGATCAATTTGCAAACTTTTAGGCCAATTCGGCAATTACCAAGAAATTTGGTTTATTGTGTAAAATTTCAGTTCTTAAGTATTAGGTAATTAAATAAATAAATTTATTTAATTGATCCAAGAAAAATTATTGAAATCGGAAAATTTTGATTTTCCGCGTTTCCGCTGCGTTACCGGATTTTCGCCATAAAACACTACAAAACCTTGTCTTTTTCCCATAGAACTTGAGCATTAGGCATATTGGGCTACTAAAGCATTCAATTCAAACCTTGAAAATGCAAGTCATGAACGTAAAATGCAATTAAATGAACTTGAAAAGTTAAGGAATGATTCATATGAGAATGCGAAAATTATTAAAGTTAAAACTAAGGCATTTCATGATAGTCAAATTTAACGAAAAATATTTGAAATTGGTCAAAAAAATTTACTTTATAATTATTATCTTCATTTATTTCCTAGAAAATTTAAATTCAAATGGAGTGGCCCATTTATTGTGAAACATGTTTACCCATATCGAGCTATTGAAATTGAGAATCCTAGGGATGCTGATATATTTAAAGTAAATGAACAACGTCTGAAACTATTTTTGGAGTGTTTAAATTTTCAAGAATGTTTTTTTCCTTTCAAACCCAGTGTACTGTGATTGATGTATTATAAGCTGTTATGTTCTTTTATTTTCTTTTGTGCTTGTCTAATTTTTAATTTTCTGTTGTGTTTTGTTGTCAAAGTCTTGCACCCCAGTTAAATAGCGGATAACGATACTCCATGACTCTAAGTCGGTTCTTTCAATTCCCTAAAATTATGTATACCCTACAATTAAGACATGAAAGAAACTCTAAAAAAAACTCCACAATCATTTTCTTTCTCTCCCCAAAAATGCTCTGATGAAAATTTACAGATCACCCATCGAAAGAATGAGTTTTTTTTTATGATTAATGGTATTCCTTGTGATATTCGTTGGGTAATTGAAGTAAGGTTTCGCTTGGCAGGTGAGTTTTCTAACTCCTTCATTTCTCACATATCTGGTGTAGGGAAAAACACCTATGCTAAGAAATGAAGAGCTAAACAATAAGTGTTTGTTATAATTTTCTTTCGTTAGGAATGATGTCTGACAATCGCGCAGATAAAATTCAGTTCATTAGAGATGGCTTGAGTAAGAAGTCTTTGGATGATATATCATTAACTCTTGAGACGCATCCTAGTTGACATATTCATCGAGTGATTCGCAACTTGCATACACAATTTCAGAAAGAAAACAACAATGCAGTCTCAAGAATCTGACTTTAAAGACCTTGTTTTCCAATTTGTAAGAAAATTGGATATAAAACATATCCTCGATCCATAGAGGGCGTTCAAGCTGTTACTGGACATAAAACCAGAGGAAGATGTGAGTCACCATAAAAACTAACAGTAAATATTATTTTAATTTATTGCTTTGATTTCTTTTACTTTAAATTATTATTTTGATTAAATTTAATTTATTTTTTTGATTTCATTTACTTTAATTTTGCCGACAGTATCTAAACTTTTTGACTTTCACGATCTATTTTACTATTCATCCGAAAATTATCATTTTGCAGGTACTAGTGCCTTTATTACTCACCCTTTTTCAGGATTTATGAATACAACTCGTAATTTCTCTATTTGACACATCCAAATAATAGAGAGAGTAAAAATAGAGAAAACTTCAAGACGACGAGTCACTAATATTTGTGTATTTTGTGGATCTAGCTCTGGAACTAAACCAGATATATTGAGGCCACAAAAGAATTGGGTAGAGTTATGGCGGAAAGAAACATGCACTTAGTATATGACAGTGACAATCATGAAATGATGGGATGTGTTTAGGAATCATCCCAAAAATTTTGGCAGATGGAAATCTCATCGGAAATCAAATGGAGAATAATACATTGTCTCAGGTATGCCTGAAAGACTTACTAAAATGATTAATCATGCCAATGCTTTTATTACTTTACCAGGTGGGTTGGGCACGTTGGAAGAAATATTCATAGTTGCGTCATTAGGAAATTTAACCATTCACCAAAATTCATTGGACTACTTTATGTAAATCATTTTTTGATTTTCTTTTAGTATTTCGAGAGGACACTAAAAGACTTGGGTTCATTTCAAAACCGAAAAAATATATTATTCTTACTGCAGGAAAATCTGTTAAATTAATCGACCAACTGTTAGCCTATGAACTAAGAATCGACCCAATTCTTTTCAAGTTGGACTGCCCAAATAACCGATCGCGGCAAAAAGCTTAGAATGGACTTAAATCTTAATCTTAAACTTTTTTAAATAGTAATGTTGTTGATTCAATTGTCTTTTTCAAGCTAACCAGGTAATGTCTTCTAAGCTCTACTTCTTCTTATTCAGACATTGGGGATAATGTCTCAATTTGGTTGGAGGGAGATGATAGTTGATTAGATAGTTTTATTTTTTTTATGTTTCGTTGTTATGTTTTTCTTTCTCTAAAAAATATTTTTATTTTTATGTTGTTGTTTTGTGTAAGAAATTATTTCTTCATGTTCTTTTTGTTTTATGTGTAAAAATAAAAATTATTTTGTGTTGATTTTCTTTTATATTTTTATTTAAAAAATACTACACACAAACCAACAATAAATTTTTGACTAACCAAGTGAAATTGTTGTTCAGAGATGGTAGTGTAAGGAG
This sequence comes from Zanthoxylum bungeanum, assembly GCA_019454045.1. NCBI lineage: Eukaryota > Viridiplantae > Streptophyta > Magnoliopsida > Sapindales > Rutaceae > Zanthoxylum > Zanthoxylum bungeanum. The sequence continues at coordinate 118,905 of SKCR01033156.1, forward strand.
TTTTCGCTCCTGAGACGCATCTTAATGTGTTTCGTAACAAGTTATTTTTGTTTATTTCTCATTAAATCATTCAAATTTATGAATTCTCCATAATATTGATTAAGTTTGATTTCCACATGCTCATTTGACAGATATTATCAACATATATGGTAAGATATGATCGTGGGTTGTAAGTGAAAATTTTGTAATATTCAGTTCTCTAGTTTGTTGGAGGTAGCACTTAAAGGTAGTGGAATTTTATTTTTATTCAAAAAAATCAAGCTTATACTTAGTAACCGGACATCTTGCCTCAGCAAGAAGAGATTGTTCGCTTAAAACGGTAGGACTTGAGTTAGTTTAAAAAAATGATAATAATAATAATCATGCTTTTACTTAGGAACCAAACATATTCCTTCAGCGAGCAGTGATTGTTCTCGTAAAACGATAGAGCTTGAGTTTGTAAAAAAAATATGTGAATACGTTTGATTTCGTAACTTCTCTAACTTGAGCAATTAAATCCATATGGGTGCTTTAACACTTAGTGCCCTAAGGCCAACTACTCTGGGAAATAAGACTCTTATTCTTTTTGACATATGATTTCTAAACAATTAAGTCTGTAGGGGTGTCTTAACACCTAATGCTCTAAAGCCAACTGGTTTGGGAGTCACTAGCCCAAAGCTCGTTACATAGGTTAAATATAAAGCTTAAGGAAATCAAACACTTCTTCTTTTTGACTTTTGAGATCCGAGAATTAAGTCTGTATGGATGTCTTAACACCTAGTGCCCTAAAGCCAATTGGTTTGGAAGTCAATGGCCCAAAATTCATTACAATGGTTAAAGATGTATTATTTTAAAAAAAAATTTTGTATATAACTAAACTGTCATTGCCAAAAAGGTGTGAACTCTAATATAATTTTAGGACAAAATAATATTCTATTTTAAACAAGATCTGTGAATATGGTTGGCACAATGAATTAATTGATACTTTATCTTATGTGTGATGAAATAAGGGTAAAACGTACATGAGAATTAAATTTTTTTTTTTTTATAATTTAGAAAGAAATAAAACAATTACGAACTTGGATAAGAATTTATCTTTTTAGTTTTTGCTTAAATTAATAGAGACTAGTAATAAGCTGGTTGGGGGTGTGATAAACATTAAGAAAATGTACATTTAATAAAAAGAAAGTAATCATTATACTTATAATTTCATTAATTCCTTTAATTTAGCATATTTGTAAAATAATAATTAAAGTTATGTTTTATCTATTTTTATTGTGAATTTTTTTTGTAGGTAAAATAATATCAACAACTTTGTACAATATTTTTTAATATTTGTTTGTTTTAACAATACAATTTCAACTTTGTGCAATTTTCATATTTTAGCCATTTACTTCGATATCGGATTGAGGCAATTCTCGTTCCAGATGAAAGAAGATTCAAATATCTACAATTTTTCTCTTTATAAGTTTTATAGTTCTGATGTTCTTATGGTCGAAATTGATGAAAAATAAAAAGTTTGATGCTTGTAATTTAATTATTAAAAAAATATAAACAAAAAAAAATTCAAAAAAAAAAAAAACTCAAAAAAAGAAAGGTGGGAAATGACATTCCACCTTTTAGTGGATTGTCAATTCCTACCAAACATGGAATTTGTAGATTGATTTGCAAATTGCATGTTGCATGGAGGGTGCTGAGCCCTCTACTATAAATTGATGAGCTCAACACCTTAGAAAGTTAGCCAATTTTCATACTTTCTCTATGAGAGTTTTTGGAGGCCATCTTTTGTGTGTTTTATTTTTCAAGTTTTGTTATAATTTCTTTTTCTTTCAGTAATAAAATTATGTGTGTTTTTATTCCAAATATGAGTAGCTAATTTCATTATACTGGGGTAAAATAGTGAAACTCTTAATATGAGAATATAAGTTAATCTTACTTATATTAAAATATATGAATTGCAATCCAAAGACTAATAATTAATCTACTCTAATATTTGTAGGTGTCTTGATTCGCTGTAGATAATCTCATCTTAGTTGGCACAATTAATACTTTACCTCATATTATATGAGGGAGTAATTTAAATCTGGACTAATTATTGACAAACTTTGTTACCGCTTTTATGACAGGTTTTATATATTTGGCATAAAAATATTATCACCACCTATATGGTTGGTTTTACATGTTTTGACATAATTAATTTCTGAAGTAAATTTACTGGGTAATAATGACAATTTATATATTATAAAAAGTGAAAGTTCTCTTTATTTGAAATATCAAGAATGAATCCTCTAGCCCAACATTATATTGTATTTTTGTAGTCCAATTTAAAATTGTCAACCACTTCAAACAATTCAATCTTTTTATTTTCACTCGAATTATTATTTTATTTTACTAAATCTATTCTATGTGGATCGAACCCGGACTTACCAAGTTATTTATTACTTCGACACTCTTATACTTGGGTGTAAAGAACCATTTTGTGAGTGTGTCAACCCTCAGCCTCAGACATACACATACATAGACTCTATAATCAGACATTATCAACATACATAACATAACCATCCATTCAGAACCTTTATATCATATTCATTCCTTCATATCAGACATATCTTATCATATCAGACATCTAATACATATCGTGCATACATAAACACATCACTCTGGCCTCATGGCCTGACACATAAACATAATAACATCAAAACACAAAGGGTCCAGACACAGACAACATAAGAACCGTGGTGTACAACTACCCCTGGGTTCTCGCCTTCTCCAAAGATTATCCTTGATAACGGGAACCTGAAACCTGCATGACAAATATTGAAGAGTGTATGGGGTCAAAACTTTATAAGACCTGATGAATGAACACATAAAAACAACATCAAGATGATATATCAAATAAATATACATATACATATAATGAAAGTACGTCATGTTGGGTTTCTACTATAGTCCCGGGATCAATTTCAAGCAAGAATCATGTATGAATACAACAATGAAGAATGACGGAATCATACTCACATTGAACAGCTATGCGATGCGAGGAACAACAAAAATTCTTCAAGCTTTAAGCTCTTTGAACTCTTGACAATCACCAATCTTTGTGCTCCAATTTTCGGCCATGGATGTCCTCCAAGCTCCAAGCTTTGTGTAGTGATTCCATGCTCACAAGTTGGTTTCCCTATCACCTTCGCAAGACCCCGAATGTGTGCTAGCACCTTGTGAAATTTTGCAACAAAACTTCACTAAGCTTCTTCTTCATTCTCGGCTTTTGGCAGAAAATTGGAGATGAGAAAAGCCATTGGCCGAGAGAGTTAGAGAGGAGAGGAGAGAAAAAGTGTTAAGTGTTGGTTTGTATTAGATTTCCAAAACTAATACCAATTTTCCACTATCAAAAAGTCAAGGCAATAAAGCCAACCGACTACCACCATCATCACTCATGACAAGTTGTCAAATCACTCAAAGTTACTAGACATCACATCAATCGATTGACTAGTGATTTGACGCTTGATGTGACTTGTGGGCCGCACTTAAATTCGCAATGCGAGTGCGCCCGCAAACACTCCCAGGGTCGGGTTCGCTAATTCCGAATTAATGAATTTTCCGTTGCGACGAAATTAAATCAAATCAAATTAAATAATTATGCCTAGTAAAATTACTATTCACGTCGCTAATGAATTAATTATAAATTAACTCGTTCGCCCGAATTAAAATCTAATTTTAATTCCGCGTCGAAATCCAATTTCACATAATATATCGAATATATTATTTTATCGATTAATTCCAAATTAATTGTCCTCTCTCTTTAATCAATATTTTATCCCAGATAAAATATCTCCGTAATTAATCCCAGATTATTTTCTCTCTCTTATAATTAATCCTAGATTAATAAAGTGCGAGTCATACGTCATCGGTGAATCTTCGGGAAGCGACCCATGTGATCCCGTCGGACTATCCGAACACGTACGTACCTAGTACTATGTTTTTACCGATTTACAATAAAATGGTTGTCTTCTAGCAAAGCACCGTGCCTACCCAATTCTCCAGAAATATTCTTACTGGAATATGTGATCTATATCAGGCGTAGTATATATAGTATTGTGTATTTCGATCCAGCATCGGATGTCACGTGCAAGGCCTGGGGCTGGAAATGTGTCTGCCCCGTACGAAGCACATATCAGATCTGTGGTAACTAGTCTCTATAATCGGATAAACATGACCTAGTCATAATATCCCGATAGTTGCAGCATAAAAGAGCACCAGTTCCGTATCCTACGTGATCATCATCTCCACTATGACTGGAGTGATACTTCCGTCTCGACATCACACCCAATACACTACGATTCTCAATATACCCAGAAGAGGCGTACACAGAACCTGTTAAAGCCCTGGACGACCAAAACCAAAGTATATTGATTGTCGCAAGTATTAGCAGTGCAATTCTCATGTTAAGACCAAATACACCTACCCTGATTCGGACTTCCATAGACACATAGTCATACTACCAATGGAATTCCGAGGGGTCTATCCAGAGTGAAGCTGTTTCCGTACCATCGGTAAACACAATCTCCTATTACACTTGCATGATTATCCTATACCCAAATATATGAGAACTATGCCGTTATGCTCCCACAACTCGCACATGTGTAATACTAGTCTTTTACGCATTATCGATGTCCAATCTCGATAATACTCCGACTATGGATATTTAATGATTAAACCTTCGTGGATTGATACGTCTCATATCATCTCAATCCAGAACTAATCATATGGACCTTTTATCATTTATACATCTTGGTAATCTAATTACAAATGATAAAAGAGCAATTTCCTTTGTCACATAGTTAATTTGTACAACAACACCATGATCTGTACAAATAGTGATGCTATGGGTCATAAATATCCAACAATCTCCCACTTGGCGTATAGCCAATCACTCAAGTGTCCTACACCTGAACTATGTACGGTTCGCTCAAACTTCTGCTGAGGAAAGACTTTCGTCAGCGGATTTGCAGTGTTATCATTTGATGTGATTTATTCGATCATCACATTGCCACGATGTATGATCCGAACGAATCAGATGAATATTTGAAGTATATATCTGGATCTTTGATGAGACGATTAATTCTTTAGCCTATGCTGTAGCCTAGCTCAGCTGCTAACAGAAATACTCCTAATCTAATTAGGATTATTATCGATCCAAAAGGCTTCTATTGCTGCCTCAGCTGCAGCAATAACCCGCTTTTGTTGTTTATTCGGCAACAGTTTCTTGCTTGGAAGATTTCCAGCTCACTGTTCCGTTATTCAAACTGTATAGTACCGTTATTGCGACTTACAGTCATTTTTATCGGTTTGGAAACTTACAACGGTGAACCCAGTCACTTCAAGTTCTCCTTCTCCATAGTTTAAAACAGCATCCTTAGTTCCTCTAAGATACTTAAGGATGTTCTTAACATCAATCCAGTGACTATCACTTGGATTGGCCCGATTGTGAATCCATATGCTCAAAGCATATGAGACCCCAGGTCGCGTATATTTTTCAACGTACTAGTACTCGGAGAGTGCGAACAACCTTTAGATCTATCCCAATAGATCTTTATTCCTATACTAAAGTTTGTCTCTCCCAAGAAGTCTACGGAGAATTTTTATGAAAGCCAAGCTTTCACCGATTATATTATGGGAATATCATTTCCAAGAAATGACATGTCATCATTTTATAGGACAGTCATTGTCAGTGCGCTCCCACTAACCTCCTTATATACACAAGAATCATTTTCGTTTTGAATTAAATCATATACCATTATGATTACATCAAAATGATAATTCCAAGAACGATATGCTTGCTTCAACCCATCCATGGATCGAGTTAATTTGCAAACCTTGTTTGCTCGTTTTGGTACGACAAAACCGTCAAGATGTTGTAAACATCCTCCAAAAGGTTTCCATTTAAGGAAATCGATTTTGGCATTCAGCTGCCATATTTCATGAATGAAACATGCAGCATCAACAAGCATTATCCAAATGGATTTAACCATGGCAACAGTAAAAGGTTTCGTCGTAATCGACACAATGTTGATAATGATACATTTTCGCTACAAGCCTAGCTTAGTACGTTGGTATATTGCCTTCCATGTATGTCTTCCTTGAAGACACATATTTAGTACCAATAGGCACAATGCCTTCCGGTACAACAACTAGTATCCAAACTTAGTTGGTTTACATGAAATCCATTTCGGACATCATGACACTTTGCCATATTAGGGAGTCGATAACTTGTATCACTTCCTCATACGTAGTCAGTTCGTATTCCTCAATAATATTGACATATTTATGAGGTGAGATCAGAAACCCGTACCCCAGGTTGTTTTCTGACTCTCTCCGACTTACGCGGTTCTTGAGTATTCAAAGATTATTGGTATAGTTTCATCATTGATGAACTATTTGTGTTCCATTAAGGAATCGGTGCCTGGAATAGTATTACTCCGATTTTCATCGAGTTTTACTTTCCTCTCACTTACCACTGCATATAGGTATTCCTCTTAGGAAAACCACATGGCGAGCAACAATTACATTGTTCTCTAGTGAATTGTGTAAGTACTATACTTAGGTTTCCCTAGGATAACCCATAACTTGGCACTTATCCGATTTGGGTTCTAGTTTGGTATCATCCAAACATATGCCCATCATTCCCAAATCTTCAGGAATGAGAAAACCCGGTTTCTTTCCTGTTCATATCTAATATGAAGTCTGTCAAACAGATTTGTATGAGACCTAATTCAAAATACGTTTTGCATTGTTAAAGCGTATCCCTTGAAGGAAATGGTAGCTCAGAGCGACTCATGAATAACATTATCATGTCTAACAAAATTTGGTTTATTCGTTCGGACACACCGTCAGACTGACGTGTTCCGGGAGGAGTCCTCATTGAAAGAATACTATACTCTTTCAAGTATTTGAGAAACTTATTGTTTAAGTATTTTCATCATGGTCCAATCATGGTGTTTAATACTTTAGCCGATCTGTTTGTCTACTTCGTGTCGAAACTCTTTGATTTCATCAAAAGTTTCCGATCTGTGTTTCAAAAGAAACACATAACCATAACGCGATGCCACATCCATAAAGGTCACGAAACATTCATATCCACATCTAGCCTAGCTAGACATGGGCCTACTTACGTCACTATGAGCGAGGGCTAACAGATCGATGACACTTACACTTTTACCAAGTAAAAGGTGTTTCAGGCACTTTGCCCAATGAACTAGATTTGTAGACATTATTTGAATAGAATCAAATCTGTCCTAGTACCCACTCTTCGAAAGTGTGGATATATGAGTCTTGTTTAATTGTGTCTCAGACAGCATTGCCACAAATAAGTCTCAACTGATTAATTCAGTTTGAGCTATTAGTTTGTCATGTTATACGTTTGAGATTTATTTATATTTAAAATATAAATACTGTTATTCACATCTAATGTGTTTATCTCAATATCATCTTTATAAAATAAAACACTTTAGTGTTCTAGAATAACAGTTTCTTAATTTAAGTACACACTCGAAGGGTAGTTCCTAAACTTAGGTATCTACGGTTAAAACAACGACTTTCATCCCGTTTCCGATTCGCAGATAGATCTCATCTGAAGTCAGTATCCTACTCTCAGCAGATTCTGCACATCAGTACATATTTATGTACCACATCCAGTATCTAAAATCCAATTTTAATACTAGTAGTGAACATGTTTATGACAAACATATTTGAAGCTGGAGCCTTGCACCGTCTTCACTTCCTTCATGTCTGCCTTGTACATACGGCAGTCACGCTTCCAGTGACCCCGTTTGCCACAGTTTAGGCAGACATTTTGGGATATGTCATTTATCTTCCCAGAAGATTATAATGATTTTACCTTTGCCCCTTTTCCACACCCAGAAGCCTTCGGCCAAGCCTTGGCCTTCTAGAATGTCGAAATAAGGTGCTCCTTGCGCTCCTTGCCCTTTTGCAAACTCTGGCTTTGTCTCATTGAGTATAGCCTTTAACTCTCCAAGAGCTTACTATTGCAGTTTGCACTTCTAAGATCTAAGAATAGATCTATGAAGATCCTTCAATTTCAATATCATACTATAAGGATCTAATCCTTAGTTCTGACTAAGAAATTAAGGAGTCTATTTGGCAAGCATAATGGATTAAGCACTAAAGGTATCATCACATGAATCTTCCAAAGATCATGCTCTACTATTTGCTCAACTCTAGGCTTAGGCCCGAGATGTTTATTCTATCAAATAGATTAACTTCTCAGTTATCAGAACTATCCTGAGATTTTATTCCCAATTTGAAAATTAAAGCTGTTTAAATACATTTTCACCCAGGATTATGTTTTAAACACTAATCTTTCATTTATCTTGATTCCAATAGTCCAACTATCAAATCAACAATTTTCGGGTACTATTTATTATAATGATTACTATAGTCTAACTATATAATCAACTATAATTTAATTGGTTAAATTCAATTATATTGATTACTATAATCCAATTATAAAATCAACTATTAATTGAAATAGTTTGAATACAGTCCAACTGTTTAATTAAAACAACGATTAAATATTAGTCCAACTAATAAATAATTACATATTGACGAAAAATTCGAAATGAGCGTGTATGGCAAGTAACTAAACGAATATTGCAAATTTAATACTTGTCTCCCACTATTTTTCAGCGAGCCTCTAACCCTCCGTGGAGTACTCGGGAAACCTTATTTCCTAGTGGGTTAGGATCCCGTTAAATAACACACAATCTTGACTTTGGCCAACAAATTGTATGATAATTAACTAGGTAGATCTCTAAGATCAATTGGATCCCATCCAATTTCTAGATCCAGTAGGTGGACATCCAAGTCCGAAACATATATCTCATATATGCCAATATATCCAATATATTGCTTAACCTTTTTCCTCTGAATCAACTAAGCCTTGGCTTTGGCACAACAAACTTAGTGATCCCAGTTAAGCGGAACCCATTGACCTTGGAAAGCTTCGTAATCAATGTCGATGGACAATAAGTGATCTTGACTTTGGCCAACAAATCACAACTTGGACAAGAACCGATATGGAACAAAGATTTCATGATTCAAACACATCCGTGACGGACAAAGGTCTTGAATTTGGCCAACAAACCAATGCCAGTCTTGGATCTTGAGTAAGAATCACTCAATGGAAGGAAAAACACTTAATATGTTTTGAGGGTTTTTCGCGTAATTGGCAACCAATTAATTATCTTTGTTAAGGTCTCAACACCCTTAAACATGCATTCTAAACACATAATAAGGCGCGTAAGTAAATAAATAATAATGATATGCGAATGGATACTTAACACATTGTTCCTAGAACAAATCTCTCCATTTCCTCTCTCCCCCGCACAAGTATTACTTCTACCACGATTACATAACACTTCTAAAGAAACCTCATTTACATTGAGGGGAATATGTGAGAAGATAAATACAAAGAGTCAAGAGGTAATAGGCTGGACACGCAGGTCCAATTAATAAATTCTAAATTTATTACAATAATTTCTAAAATTGCCCTCACCCATCTAATATCCATCCGATATACATTATTCATACATCACATCCATGTATTCACACAAGCATGTTATCAATCAATCTAATCCAATTAATTAATCTAAATATTAATGACCATCCAATGTTCAAACAACGATTTGATTTTGCGCGAGTCAAACTCGTTTTGCGAATAAGTACTCAAAGTATGAATTCTTGAACCAAATTAAATTACAACATTAAATCCAATTTAATAATTATTTAATACTAATTCTATATTTAATTCTAAATTAAATATTTACACTTTTTAATGTTCCTTTACGACTTAGATTCTAAATCTAATCGTTACGGGTCTCAAAGCCCGATTAACATCAAATGTTAATTTAATTAAAGTTCAATGGGCTTTTAATTAATTCCTTAAAGCATGGACTTTTGGTCAATATGGGTCAAACCCAAATACCAAAGCCCATTTAAGGAATCACCCTTAGTTGCCTAGAAACCAATTTAGGCCTATTAGGCCCAATTATAATTAAAGGTCCATTAAGTCATAATTGGACTTTATGGATATGGTTTTGGGCCCAATTGGATCCAACCAATTTAGCCTAAACCAAACTTGGCCCAACCAAGCCCATTTAAGCCCAATTACAACTTTAAAAGCCCAATTCCAAATTTAAGCCCAATTAATTTAATTTCAAAATTCCAAATTTCATAATTAATTAACCAAAGTGTATGCCATAATTAATTAACCAAATTAATATTTTCAAAACGTCAATTTACTCAATTAATTATACTCATTATCATGAACACATGTCCAACACATTTGAATCAAAAAATCATATCATTTCACATGCTTATAGTCACGACATTTTGGGGTAATTTATGTCTGATTTCGAATTCAATCCAATTAAATCCTAAATCAACATTAATTCAACATTTCCCAAATGATTTCAACTCATCCAATGATCAAAATCAAAAATCACCATGACATTTAGGGCAAGACTAGATTCGACCAAGCCATCATATTGGGGAAAATTGATCCAATCAATATTTCATGAAATTGATCATATACAACTTCAATACATCATCATTCAAGCATACTCAATCAATCAATTTTATCAAATCATGCTCAAATTGATTTTACCTAAATTTTACCCTAATCAAGTTTCATGCTCAAAATGGCTCAAGATACCATTGTTGGGTTTCTACTATAGTACCGGGATCGATTTCAAGCAAGAATCATGTATGAATACAACAATGAAGAATGACGGAATCATACTCACATTGAACGGCTATGCGATGCGAGGAACAAAAAAAATTCTTCAAGCTTTAAGCTCCTTGAACTCTAAGCAATCACCAATCTTTGTGCTCCAATTTTCGGCCATGGATGTCCTCCAAGCTCCAAGCTTTGTGTAGTGATTCCATGCTCACAAGTTGGTTTCCCTATCACCTTCGCAAGACCCCGAATGTGTGCTAGCATATAGTGAAATTTTGCAACAAAACTTCACTAAGCTTCTTCTTCATTCTCGGCTTTTGGTAGAAAATTGGAGAAGAGAAAGGCCCTTGGCCGAGAGAGTTAGAGAGGAGAGGAGAGAAAAAGTGTTAAGTGTTGGTTGTATTAGATTTCCAAAACTAATACCAATTTTCCACTTTCAAAAAGTCAAGGCATTAAAGCCAACCAACTACCACCATCAATCACTCATGACAAGTTGTCAAATCAGTCAAAGTGACTAGACATCACATCAATCGATTGACTAGTGATTTGACACTTGATATGAATTGTGGGCCGCACTTAAATTCATAATGCGAGTGCGCCCGCAAACACTCCCGGGCTCGGGTTCGCTAATTCCGATTTAACGAATTATTGTTGCGACGAAATTAAATCAAATTTAATTAAATAATTATGCCTAGCAAAATTACTATTCACGTCGCTAACGAATTAATTCTAAATTAACTCGTTCGCCCGAATTAAAATCTAATTTTAATTCCGCGTTGAAATCCAATTTCGCATAATATATCGAATATATTATTTTATCGATTAATTCCAAATTAATCGTTCTCTCTCTTTAATCAATATTTTATCCCAGATAAAATATCTCCGTAATTAATCCAAGATTAATTTTCCCTCTCTTATAATTAATCCCAGATTAATAAAGTGCGAGTCATACTTTATCGGTGAATCTTCGGGAAGCGACCCATGAGATCCCCGTATATGTTGGCAGTAAATCCGGTCGTCGGACTATCCGAACACGTACGTACCTAGTACTATGTTTTTACCGATTTATAAGACATGGTTGGCTTCTAGCAAAGCACCGTGCCTACCTAATTCTCCAGAAATATTATTACTGGAATATGTGATCTATATCATGCGTAGTATACATAGTATTGCGTATTTCGATCCAGAATCGGATGTCACGTGCAACGCCTGGGGCTAGAAATGTGTCTGCCCCGTACGAAGCACATATCAGATCTCTGGTAACTAGTCTCTATAATCTGATAAACATGACCTAGTCATAATATCCCGATAGCTGCAGCATAAAAGAGCACCAGTTCCGTATCCTACGTGATCATCATCTCCATTATGAATGGAGTGATACTTCCGTCTCGACATCACATCCAATACACTACGATTCTCAATATACCCAGAAGAGGCGTACACAGAACCTGTTAAAGCCCTGGATGACCAAAATCAAAGTATATTGATTGTCACAAGTATTAGCGGTGCAAGTCTCAGGTTAAGACCAAATACACCTACCCTGATTCGGACTTCCATAGACACATAGTCATACTACCAATAGAATTCCGAGGGGTCTATCCAGAGCGAAACTGTTTCCGTACCATTGGTAAACACAACCTCATATTACACTTGCATGAGTATCCTATACCTAAATATATGAGAACTATGCCATTATGCTCCCACAACGCGCACAAGTGTAATACTAGTCTTTTACGCATTATTGATGTCCAATCTCGATAATAATCCGACTAGGGATATTTAATGATTAAACCTTCGTGGATTGATATTGTCTCATATCATCTCAATTCAGAACTAATCATATGGACCTTTTATCATTTATACATCTTGGTAATCTAATTACAAATGATAAAAGAGCAATTTCCTTTGTCACATAGTTAATTTGTACAACAACACCATGATCTGTACAAATAGTGATGCTATGGGTCATAACTGTCCAACACGTCAAACCTGGACGGAAGAGCAGAACTGGACAAAATTTGAAAACGAAATCAGATACCTTTGCAAATTATAACATAATAGAATACGTCATATTCATTTATACATAAACACAATATATGCAAAAACTCTTATATGCACGAAACATGATTCGACTAGTCTATACGTGACTGATGTCTATAGAGAAAATAGTGAACTATCGTAGCAGAATTCAAAATTCAGAAGTCTGAAACGGAACTTAGAAACTCGAAAAGACGTAAACAACATAACCTCAACTAAATATGAATCATGCATGATGATGTATCATACATGTCTAATTATATGTACCGGAGATGCCATAAATATACAAGTGTTCCAAAATTTGATTCCAAAATAAATACAAATATTTGATAATGGTATTTAGTTAATTAAATAAGATAAAAAAGAGGGGGTCAAACCCACACTAGAAATTCGTTTGGGATTATGATTTATTTTCTTTAAAAAAAATTGATTTGATTATAACTAAACCATCATAATCCCAATTATAAAAGGAAAATTGTTCTCTATTATTTAAACACAATAATTGCCACAAATTTAGAAAAAGTGAGATTTTCAAGAATTGAAATCCCCTTGTACATTTTCATGCCTCTATCTACAGAGAAATAAAAATGACAAAAGTTGTTTTTTAATTCTCTGAATCGTTCAGAGAAATTTCTATATGAGATTCAAGAGCACACTTTCAAGGTTCTTTAGTGGTGAGACATAACACGGAAGATCAAAGGAAATCTGATTCCTCATTCTCCTTAAGCTCAGGGCAGTGTGCAATAAATTGCCTCTACACGCGTGAGTTTGGTGTTATTCGAGACTGTTCTATAGATGATTTTTTGGTGAAATATTTGGGATCACATGGGACCTGTTTGAGACTGATTTAGAAATGATTTGGTTGCACAAAATCATACTTAAAAATCCCTGAAGTGTGCACAAACTGCAGTGAAAAATCTACACCGTAGTGCATACATGAAGCTATTATTCGAGACTATGTGCGGGGCTATTTCGATGGTGTATAAGCTGTCTAGCGGTGCCAAATTAATCCCACATTAGTTGGAAAAGTTTTGGGACTGACATGGGTAATTTCTGACACACAGAAGACTTCCGTAGTGGAATGGAATCACAAAACTGCAGGGACAGTCCAATCCTTGCAATTGTTGCACATTGAAGAGAAAATGGAGAAAATAATTTCAAGTTCGATTATAGGGCCTAGGTACAAACTCCGCTCAACAAAGAGCTTTCGTGAAGTATTTGCGAGATCAACTCCTACAATTGGCATCAAGAGCACATTGAAAAGTACTTTAAACTTCTATTTTAATTTTTAATTATGCAATAATTAATTTGATATTTATTTTTTATGTATGAGATGCATGAAAAATAAAATATTTTATGTCATAAGAGTAGGCATAAAATAAATAATTTAATGAGATAAAATAAATTCATGTGATGAATGTTTATTTATTTTAGTAAATGCATTGGTCATAAGTTTTTCTGGCTTTTGATTTTATTAGTGTTTTTTGGGAATGTAATGCCATAAGACCATTTTAGGAATTAATGCAAATATTGTAATTAATTTTTTATGTAACTTATGGAGTGAGTCGCCAAGAAGAACACGAAAAATAATGATTGAGTAATATTTGATAGATGTGGATCGCGGTTATGGGAAACTATAGTAAGCATAGGCGTTGTGAGTTCGACAAAGACACATGTAGGTCATTACCACACAAAAAAAATGTCTTACGAACCAAAGTGCCACTGTGGTCTGTAGTAAGCACACAAATACATGAATCATCATATCCATTTATTGCGAAAGTTACTACTTGAATAACAATATTTTTTGAGCCAATAGTTGAAGAACAAGAGATGCCTTGGATATTTTATGTACTAATTAGATTAGTCTAGAAAACCAAAAGTCCGGTCAATGTATTAGTTTTGTTGTATGAATTTTTACAATTCAAATTGTTTGAATAACATGTCATATAACATAAGATGCTCACTCATGCATTATAATATGTCATGACATTAGATGTATGTTTAATTAATCTAAGTATAAAAGTTATGTAAATTTAAATGGTTTAAATTTGGATTAAAATATGTATACAAATAAATCGAATAGTTTAATTTATATGGTTTAAAATTTAGAAATTCGGAAAAAGATAATTAATATGAAACTAGTTATTTACTTTGGTATATAAAATGGAAACCAGGACATAAATTCTATAACCGATTCCGAATGGATGGTAGTGTGGTCTATACTCGGGATACAACTTCACGTACCGAAGAAAAATAACATAAGTCATCTATACTTTAATTAAATAATTGCTTAAATCTGAATTTAAAATTTTAAACTTTACAAAAATGAACTAAAAATTTAAGAGTTAAAATTGGATAGCTCACTAAAAGAAAGCACTTAAATACATTATTTAATTGTAACATCGCACTTTAGGAGATGCTACCGGCAGGGAATAGGCAATCCTATCCCCCTGAGCCCCTGACTCACTGACTGTATACATCACTAATAACTCATCTCAAATATAAACTCAGGCATAGGGATCGTTGCCCAACTCA
Source organism: Zanthoxylum bungeanum (assembly GCA_019454045.1). Classification (NCBI taxonomy): domain Eukaryota; kingdom Viridiplantae; phylum Streptophyta; class Magnoliopsida; order Sapindales; family Rutaceae; genus Zanthoxylum; species Zanthoxylum bungeanum. The sequence goes on from SKCR01033156.1 coordinate 134,212, forward strand.
TTAACATAAATAAAACTTAAAACTCATAACTATGTACTCATTATTACTTCTATGTACAACTCTATTCTTGAACACATTTAAAACAACAAAAAGACTTATACATTACTAACGACTAATATGCAACTTTACTTGACGCTGACTAAGCTGAAATTTTGTACAACCTGGTGAACTCAACACCCTAGTGACTGCCATCAGTATCTATCATATCGAGCTCGTTCTCCGGGAATAATTAACACAAAACACTAGGAGTGGGGAAATAGGAAGGTTAGATCGTTTGAACGATCTAGTGAGTTGATAGTTTAAAACGAAAACTGATTCTTTCTACAAATTCATGGTTCTAAAAAAAATTCAAAGTCCTCCCAGAAAATAATCTTTTCTGAAATCTATTTCTTATCTGAAAACACAACTCTTTCTGCAAAACTATTTGGGAAACCATTTCTGAAAACTCTTTCATAAAACTTTTCTTTTCCGAAGATTCTGTTTCTGGAAATCCGTTTCAAAAAATCTATTTCTGAGAAATTTATATCTGAAAAATCTGTATCTGAAAAACTATATCTGAATATTTGGTGCATGGGGCATTACGTCTAGCCGTCCCCCCATACGTAAAATCTGAGGGTCTAGGGGTGTTACATCTCGCTGTCTCCCAAGCCACAGAATTGGAGCCGGGGGTGCAGATCTATGCTACCTTCCTAACTCAGAATCTAAGATCTAAGGGCATCTATCATCCATAGTCTTGAAACTACGTGTGCACATGATATCTGTGTTGGGTTTCTATTAAGTCCCAAGGATCAATTCAAGCAATGAAACACATGTGAATACAACAATGAAATATGGCGGAATCATACTTACATTGATCGGTTTGCGATGCGTTGAACACAAAAATCCTTGTGCTCCTCCTAGAAGCTCTCGGCAGTGGGCTGCTCTTTGTGTTCTCCAAATTCGGCCATGGTGATCCTTGAAGCTCCTAGCTTTGTGTGTAGATTCCATGCTCACAAGTTAGTTCCCTATCACCTTAGGATGACTCTTCATCTGCTAGCATTGGAAAAATTGCCACAATCTTTCCCTGTTCTTCTTGTAATACACGGCCTTGCCAAGAAATGGAGAAGAAAAATGGCTTCAAAGCCGAGAGAGGGAGATGAGGGAAATGGTTCCAAAACCGTGAGTGATAAAGAGAGATAGAGATTAGAGTTGTGTGTAATGTTTTCCAAAAACATATACCAAACTTTTGGAGCCAAAAATGCATTAAATGCATTCAACAACCCACATCAACTATTTATATCAAAAGTGACTAAACATCACATCACTCAAAGTGACAAGTGATTTGACGTTTGATGTGACTAGTGGTTTGACGCTTGATGTGACTTGTGGGCCGAACTTAAATTCGAAATGCGAGTGCGCCCGCAAACACTCCCGGGCTCGGGTTCGCTAATTCTGAATTAACGAATTTTCCGTTGCGACGTAATTAAATAATTATACCTAGCAAAATTACTATTCACGTCGCTAACGAATTAATTCTAAATTAACTCGTTCACCCGAATTAAAATCTAATTTTAATTCCGCGTCAAAATCCAATTTCGTATAATATATCGAATATATTATTTTATCGATTAATTTCAAATTAATCGTTCTCTCTCTTTAAATAATATTTTATCCCAGATAAAATATCTCCGTAATTAATCCCAGATTAATTTTCTCTCTCTTATAATTAATCCCAGATTAATAAAGTGCGAGTCATACGTCATCGGTGAATCTTCGGGAAGCGACCCATGAGATCCCCAGATATGTTGGTAGTAAATCCGGTCGTCAGACTATCTGAACACGTACGTACCTAGTACTACATTTTTACCGATTTACAAGACATGGTTGGCTTCTAACAAAGCACCATGCCTACCCAATTCTCCAGAAATATTCTTACTGGAATATGTGATCTATATCAGGCGTAGTATACGTAGTATTGCGTATTTCGATCCAGCATCGGATGTCACGTGCAAGGCCTGGGGCTGGAAATGTGTCTGCCCCGTACGAAGCACATATCAGATCTCTGGTAACTAGTCTCTATAATTAGATAAACATGACCTAGTCATAATATCCTGATAGCTTAACATATAAGAGAACCAGTTCCGTATCCTACATGATCATCATCTCCACTATGACTGGAGTGATACTTCCATCTCGACATCACACCCAATACACTACGATTCTCAATATACCCAGAAGAGGCGTACACAGAACCTGTTAAAGCCCTGGACGACCAAAACCAAAGTATATTGATTGTCGCAAGTATTAGCGGTGCAAGTCCCAGGTTAAGACTAAATACACCTACCCTGATTCAGACTTCCATAGACAATAGTCATACTACCAATGGAATTCCGAGGGGTCTATCCAGAGCGAAGCTGTTCCCGTACCATCGATAAACACAACCTCCTATTACACTTGCATGATTATCCTATACCCAAATATATGAGAACTATACCGTTATGATCCCACAACGCGCACAAGTGTAATACTAGTCTATTCCGCATTATCGATGTCCAATCTCGATAATAATATGACTAGGGATATTTAATGATTAAACCTTCATGGATTGATACTGTCTCATATCTTATCAATCCAGAACTAATCATATGGATCTTCTATCATTTATACATCTTGGTAATCTAATTACAAATGATAAAAGAGCAATTTCCTTTGTCACATAGTTAATTTGTACAACAACGCCATGATATGTACAAATAGTGATGCTATGGGTCATAATCGTCCAACAATCTCCCACTTGGCCTATAGCCAATCACTTAAGTGTCCTACACCCGAACTATGTACGGTTCGCTCAAACTTCCGTTGAGAAAAGGCTTTCGTCAGCGGATTTGCAGGGTTATCATCTGATGCGATTTATTCGATCATCACATCTCCACGAAGTATGATCCGAACGAATCAGATGAATATTTGAAGTATATATCTGGATCGTTGATGTGACCATTAATTCTTTAGCCTGTGCTGTAGCCTAGCTCAGCTGCTAACAGAACTACTCCTAATCTGATTAGGATTAATTATCGACCCAAATGGCTTCTATTGCTGCCTCAGCTGCATCAACAATCCACTTTTGTTGTTTATTCGGCAACAGTATCTTGCATGGAAGATTTCCAGCTCACTATTCCGTTATTCAAACTTTATAGTACCGTTATTGCGACTTATAGTCGTTTTTATCGGTTAGGAAACTTGCAACAGTGATCCAAGTCACTCCAAGTTCTCATTCTCCATACTATAAGAAAGCATCCTTAGTTCTCTAAGATACTCAAGGATGTTCTTAACATCAATCCACTGACTATCACTTGGATTGGCCCGATTGTGACTCCATATGCTCAAAGCATATGAGACAACAGATCGCGTACATTTTTCAATGTACGAGTTCTCGGAGAGTGTTAACAACCTTTATCTATCCCAGTAGATATTTATTCCTAGAATAAGGTTGTCTCTCCCAAGAATCTACGGAGAATTTTCATGAAATCCAAGCTTTCACCGATTGTATTATGGGAATATCATTTCCAAGAAATGATATGTCATCATTATTCAGGACAATTACTGTCAGTGCGCTCCCACTAACCTCCTTATATACACAAGAATCATTTTCGTTTTGAATTAAATCATATATCATTATGATTACATCAAAACGATAATTCCAAGAACGCTATGCTTGCTTCAATCCATCCATGTATCGAATTAACTTGCAAACCTTGTTTGCTTGTTTTGGTACGACAAAACCGTCAGGATGTTGTAAACATCCTCCAAAAGGTTTCCGTTTAAGGAAAGCGATTTTGACGTTCAGCTGCCATATTTCATAAATGAAACATGCATCATTAGCAAGCATTATCCAAATGGATTTACCAATGGCAACAGTTAAAAGGTTTCGTCGTAATCGACACAATGTTGATAACGATACCTTTTCGCTACAAGCCTAGCTTAGTACGTTGGTATGTTTCCTTCCATGTATGTCTTCCTTGAAGACTCATATAGTACCAATAGACACAATGCCTTCCGGTACAACAACTAGTATCCAAACTTAGTTGGTTTACATGAAATCCATTTCGGACATCATGGCACTTTGCCATATTAGGGAGTCGATACCTTGTATCACTTCCTCATACGTAGTCAGTTCGTATTCCTCAATAAGATTGACATCTTTATGAGGTGAGATCAGAAACCCATACCTCCCAGGTTGTTTTCTGACTCTCTCCGACTCACGCGGTTCTTGTGTATTCGAAGATTATTGGTATAGTTTCATCCTTGATGAACTATCGGTGTTCTATTAAGGAATCGGTGTCTGGAACATTATTACTCCGATTTTCATCGAGTTTTACTTTCCTCCCACTTACCACTGCATATAGGTATTCCTCTTAGGAAAACCGCATGGCGAGCAATAATTTCATTGTTCTCTAGTGAGTTGTATAAGTACTATACTTTGGTTTCCCTAGGATAACCTACAATTAGGCACTTATTCGATTCGGGTTCTTGTTTGGTATCATCCAAACATATGCCTAGCATTCCCAAATCTTCAGGAATCAGAAAACCCAGTTTCTTTCCTGTTCATATCTAATATGAAGTCTGTCAAACAGATTTTTATGGAACCTTATTCAAAATAAGTTTTGCACTGTTAATGTGTATCCGTTGAAGGAAATGGTAGCTCAGAGCGACTCATGATTAACCTTATCATGTCCAAAAAGATTTGGTTTCTCTGTTCGGACACACCGTCAAACTGACGTGTTCCGGGAGGAGTCCTCATTGAAAGAATACTATACTCTTTCAAGTATATGAGAAACTTATTGCTTAAGTATTTTCATCATGGTCTAACCGTGACGTTTAATACTTTAGCCGATCTGTTTGTCTACTTCGTGTCGAAACTCTAAAAGTTTCCGATTTGTGTTTCAAAAGAAACACATAACCATAACGCGATGCCACATCCATAAAGGTCACAAAATATTCATTTCCACCTCTAGCCTAGCTAGATATGGGCCCACTTACGTCACTATGAACAAAGGCTAACAGATCGGTGGCACTTGTACTTTTACCAAGTAAAAGGCACTTTAGGCACTTTGCCTAATAAACTAGATTCGTAGACATCATTTGAATAGAATCAAATCTGTCATAGTATCCACTCTTCGAAAGTGTAGATATACGAGTCTTGTTTAGTTGTGTCTTAGACAACAATGCCACTTATAAGTCTCAACTGATTTACTCAGTTTGAGCTATTTGTTTGTCATGTTATACGATTGAGATTCATTTATATTCAAAATATAAATATTGTTATTTACATCTAATGTGTTATCTCAATATCATCTTTATAAAATAAAACACATTAGTGTTCTAGAATATAAAGGTATACCCGCAACGGGTTAAACCCTAATATAGAGATAATATTTCTAGTCAAACTAGTTACATTTAACAGTTTCCTAATTTAAGTACACACCCGAAGGGTAGTTCCCAAACTTAGGTTTCTACGGTTAAAACGGCGACTCTCGTCCCGTTTTCAATTCATAGGTAAATCTCAACTGAAGTCAGTATCATGCTCTCAGCAGATTCTGCACATCAATGCATATTTTATGTACCACATCCAGTATCTAAAATCCAATTTTAATACTAGTAGTGAACATATTTATGACAATCATATTTGAAGTCGGAGCCTTGCCCCGCTTCACTTCCTTTATGTCTGCCTTGTCCATACGGCAGTCATGCTTCCAGTGACCCCGTTTGCCACAGTTTAGGCAGAAATCTTAGGATATGTCCTTTATCTTCCTAGAAGATTATAATTACTTTGCCTTTACCCCTTTTCCACTCCCAATAAGCGTTTGGCCAAGCCTTGGCCTTCTAGAATGTCGAAATAAAATGCGTCTTGCGCTTCTTGCCTATTGCAAACTCTGGCTTTGTCTCCTTGAGAATAGCCATTAACTATCCAAGAGTTTTCTATTGCAATTTGTACTTCTTAGATCTAAGGATAGATATATGAAGATCCTTCAATTTCATTATCATACTATAAGGATCTAATCCTTAGTTCTGATTAAGAAATTAAGGAGTCTATTTGGCAAGCATAATGGATTAAGCACTAAAGTTATCATTACACGAATCTTCCAAAGATCATGCTCTACTATTTGCTTAACTCCAGGCTTAGGCTCGAGATGTCACTATATCAAATAAAGTAACTTCTCGGTCACTCAGGACTATCCTGAGATTTTATTCTCAGTTTGAAAATTAAAGTCGTTTAAAAAACATTTTCACCCAGGATTATGTTTTTAAACACAATCTTTCAATTATCTTAATTCTAATAGTCCAACTATTTAATCAACAATTTTAGGTACTATTGATTATAATGATTACTATAGTCCAACTATATAATCAACTATAATTTAATAGATTAAATTCAATTATATTGATTACTATAATCCAATTATAAAATCAACTATTAATTGAAATTAGTTTATTCAAATATATTGATTACTATAATCCAATTATATAATCAACTATAAATGAAATAGTTTGAATACAGTCCAACTATTTAATTAAAACAACAATTAAATATTAGTCCAACTAATATATTAATTTATATTGACGAAAAATTGAAATACTTGAATTTAATACTTGCCTCCCACTATTTGTCGGCGAGCCTCTAACCCTATGTGGAGTACTCGGTAAACCTTGTTTCCTAGTGGGCTAGGATCCCGTTAAATAACACACAATCTTGACTTGGCCAACAAATTGTATGATAATTAACTAGGTAGATCTCTAAGATCAATTGGATCTCATCCAATTCCTAGATCCAGTAGGTGGACGTCCAAGTCCGAAACATATATCTTATATATGCCAATTTATCTAATATATTGCCTAACCATATAAATAATGCCGCCATATCTTCAGAGAAAATATTATTGCAGCCATCTCTAAATCATGAGTAGGGTAATTCTGCTCATAAGGCTTCAATTGTCTGGAGGCATACGCAATCACTTTCCCTCTCTACATCAATACACAGCCTAACCCACTCTAGAGGCATCACAGTACACTGTAAATCCTCCTGATCCCCATGGCAGTGTAAGAATATGAGAAGTAGTCAATCGAAATTTGATCTCCTGAAAACTCTTCTCACATGCATCAGACCAATCAAACTTCACATTCTTCTGAGTAAACCGCGTTAGTGGAGCAGCAATCCTGGAGAAATTCTCCACGAACCTCCTATACCCTGCTAAACCCAAGAAACTACAAATCTCCATTACGCTCTTCGATCGATGCCAATTCTAAATAGCCTCGATCTTCAGGGAATCTACTCCAATTCCTTCCTTGGACACTAAATGCCCCAAAAATACTACATTAGACAACCAAAACTCACACTTTGAGAACTTAGCGTATAACTTTTGTTCTCTCAGTGTCTGCAACACCTGGTGCAAATATTTTGCATGCTTCTGCTCACTACGCGAATACACCATAATATCACCAATAAAGACTATCAGGAACCGGTCTAGAAAAGGTCTAAACACCCTGTTCATCAAATCCATAAATGTGGCATTGGTCAAACCAAATGACATTACTAAAATTTTATAATGCCCGTATCTGGTTCGAAAAGTTGTCTTCAGGACATCACTTTCTCTAATCTTCAATTGATGAAAACCCGAGCGTAGATTAATTTTTGAAAAACACTGTGCCCCCTGCAACTGATCAAATAGATCATCAATCCTTGGAAGTGGATATTTGTTCTTGATTGTCACCTTATTCAACTGCTGATAATATATGCACAGTCGCAGCGTCTCGTCATTCTTTCTTACAAACAATATCGGAGCACCCCACTGTTAGGGATATACCCTATACCCAACTTGTGGATGGGCTATATGTACATGTATTTGTAATATTTTCATTAATTAATAAAATGGAAATCTTTATTATACGTGTCTTACATAAATTATATGAATCATCAAACACTGTAATAAAGCCCTTGGAGTAATAAGATGATGGCTTCCACGCCTTATGAGAATCATTACTCTCAAATGTTCCTAGTCATAGTTTTATGAATAATCTGGGCGTTAACAAAGCGGAGAGACTAGCATGATGATATGATCCGCCCTTAAGTGGGGTACTTGATCTCATAGGCTACTAGCGGAGATCCGTCCGCTTGGTGTATCACATGGAAGCATGAGTTTCTCGTGTCCATCGAACTGACCGCTGAAAGTTTTCACGTGGAGTGTTTATCCCATGTGTCTGTGAGAACTTTCATGTATCGATTGTATGACTAGTCCTTAGACTTGAGGTCTTTACAATCTTATGTGTGGATCAAATAACTGTGACATTCTCCTTCCCCGGTTCAAAAGATCCGGTCATAAGGGTATGATTGGGTCATTTGTTGAAACATATGAAGTTTGTAAAGATACAACAGAGAATCGCCAGTCTCTCAGATAATATTTTCTTATAAGAGTAGTATTCCAGTTTGCGGGTTGATATGTGTGATTAGTGCTTGAGACTGTGGCCGCAGCGGAAGAATCATGTGAGATTCTTGGGTTAGCACGATTCATGACACTATCAACATCATACCTTTGACTATATTGGTAGACACTTTCCATACCCTAGGTCAAACGATGGGGATACAGTGAGGCGAGAGACTGTATCATATGTAAATCGCATACAGAATGGGTATATATCTTTCATTCTCATTTGGGGGCCTTGGCATGTTGCTAGATGTCAACCTTGGTCATTGAAATCGAACGACCATCTGATCGGAGGATAATTTATGTTCGATTAAATTATCACGATTCATTTCATATCCAACTTGAGGGGAATCCAAAAGGTCACACACAACAAAGAAGAAATCAATGGTTAACAGTGCACAGTACAAATTTAATAGCATATATGATTGCTGTAGGAATTGTTCATAAATGGTTCAATGTGTTTAATTATTGAACAGATCATTTATGAGGTTACAAAGTGGCTTAGGGATTGGTGAATGACGATAGAGGTACTTTCGGAATTGGAGAAATGAATAAGAAAATAAATAAATAAAAAAAATTGCTTTTTTTTTTAATTTTATTGAACAATACTTTTATGTTTTCCGAGGTATGGGGGAAAAACTCACCTCAACTCTTACTTATGGAATGACGGACAGAGACCGTGTGCACACGTAGTTCAAACCAAATCTCACATAATAAGCAACTGATAATTAAATAAGGCTAACGCCCTAAAACTTTAAAGATAAGTTTGAAACAATAACAAGTGTGTACAAATCAACTTGAAAGAAAAGCATCCACTCACAGATTTGAAGTCTGGTTAAGCTTTTGTCACGTCGCTGGAGGTGAACCGGCTCTAGATGAGTATTTATATTGGATACACAAGGTTAAAATCACAAATTATAAAATACGATTCGAAAATAAATTAAGTTCCTTAACCGAGTTGGAATACTCTCTTAGAACATTTATATCCCTTATAAGAAATGTAGAATAAAATTCAGACTCTTAGTTACGCATCGCATCTTCTGAAAAATTTTCAGGTTTTTGGACTCGTGTCGCGACGCCGGTCCCATCCGCAACGCAATGTGCCTGTGTAAGTTAATTGCACGTCTCTACCTCGTTCGTATCGCGACACACGCTTGGCGCGTCATGACGCACCCGTGTTTACCAGATGCACTCCTCTGCCTTCTTTGTGTCACGACACGAGCTTGGCGTGTCATGACGCATCACCGATTCCATGGGCAGATTTTTCATTCTTGCATGGTTAGTCCCCAAATCCATTTTATTTCAACCCAACAATTTTCAACACATCAAATACCATCATCTAATACTCCCCAATATCTTATTACCATCAAAACCCCATCACCTTAATGCCCTAACAAATATAAGGTATCAAAATTTGCCCAAACGTTAACTTCTAAATCAAAGAATCATCATTATACAAATTTCCACTAATCATCAACATACTACTACCATCAAACCATTACAACTCAAAACATCAAAGTTTGGGTCATGCCTTACCTTAAATCCAAGCTTTTCTTCTCTAATGGGTTCTCCCAAAGCTTATTCTTTTCTTCCTAGAGTTGTTTGGTGATGGCTAGTTTTTGATTCTTCTCCTTATGGTTTTGTAAAAGAAAATGAAATTGCTCATTCTTCAACCTCTCAACTCCACGCCCAAATGAGAAAGAAATTGGAAATTTCTTTGTTACTTCATTTTATTTTCAATTTGAAGAAGTTAGAAGACTTCTCTAGAAATTTAGACAACATTTAGGGCTTACAAGTTGGGCCAAGTAAAAATATATGTAAATTAGGCCCATACCCTTTTTGATTATTGTTAGTGGGCCTAAGCTTAATTTAAGCTTGATCTAATAAAGAAAAGAAAACAGACACTCCTTTAATATACTTTTGGGCCCATTAGCTATCAATAGGCCCATTAGGCCCAGAATGAGTAGGGTTCGCGGCGTTCAAAGTCGTCTTACTAATAAAAAGAGTCGTTACAGGTGCCAAAATTTAATTACACCCAAAAGGTACTCACGATTATCGCAGTATAGTTGGAGTGTCGATTCATCAGAGAGATGGTTACAAGGAACTAATTCACTTAATGAAAACGTTAGCAGTAACTGAATTATAGAAAGGTTTTAATGGGCAGTTTAGATTAAAGATTATGAAAAACACGTAGAAATTGTCAATAGAGAAAAGCAGCAAAGCGTCGGGAATCCCTCTTGTATCAAATCCCTATATTCAGTAATTGATTTCTTTTATTACTCAATTGAAGGTTTCACATCCCAAACCAACAATCAAAAGATATTTCAATCAAAACATATTAAATTTTAAGGTAATCGATGAATTGTTTTCTCTTTGTTAACAACACACTATGTTATCGTTATGACCTATCTAACGTCGACAATATACCATCAGGCAATACTGCAGCAGAAGATCAACCCATAAAACAACATAACTAGTCACAATTGGGTTCCCCAATCACATATAGAAGAAGCGTGACTATTCCTATATGCAAATTGATAAAAACACAATCTCTAGATTCATAATCGAAAGATAATAAAGAATAACAAAATATCAATTGTAATAAACATTGATGAACATTCAGGAATCAAAAACATGAATATAAGAACTTAATTACAAGAGTTCATTTTAGCTTTGCCTAGGAGATTAGTTCTCCATAGAAGAAAGATATACAACATGGATAGATCGGAGAGACATCCTGTCTGGCTTGTGGTTCTTCGTTCTTCTCCCTCAAATATGTGTTTCTAACTCTTTGTTGTGTGTTTCTTCTCCCTCTTTAGGGTTTGGACGAGCTTAGGTTTATATAGGGAAGTCATGGAGTCCTTATATGCGTGAATTACGTCAGAATAAAGTTTCTGAGATATTGTTGGGGTGCCGCGATGCCTGAAAGTGCCATTGCGGCACCCAAATTGCGGCCAAATTGTATGGTAGTGATTCTGAGAGGCACCGCAGTGCCAAAAGTTGGGCACTGCGATGCCTACTACTTCTTCTGGTTTTTACCGCTTTCTGCTTTTCCACTCTTCCCGTGTGCTTTCAATACGTCCGTAAGGTTCGAAATAACGTAGAATTGCTCCAATATTCATGTTCCATTGCTTCATAATAACAAGATATAAAATAAAATATAATTAAGTTCGAATTTTTGATAATCAAGCCGAATTAGCGATGTTCAAAGTACATTTTCATGATTTATATCATATATCATGTGCCTCACAACGTAATAGTCATCAAGATTACCGGGGTGTTAAAAATTCTCCCCTCTTAAATAGGATTTGTCCTCGAATCCATTCTGATGTTTAACTTCTTATGTCCGTCTTAGTTTGAAGATATTTGATCTCTGCTACTTTTATCTTCATTTACTTGCTTTCTTGTATTCTGCTCAAGAACTCAATACTACAACTTCTGGAAATCTTTTATTCGGGTATACTCTATTCGATTCTTGTAGCTGTAAGCTTAGTCTTTGGGAGTCGTTTTGGAAACCTTCTTTCTCATATGGAAACAAGGGCATATACTATATCTTGTCTACATAGAGGTGAAAATCCTTCACGAAACTTATTATTCATGAATTCTTCTATCTCTCATTGTACACATTCATGACGGCTGAAAAACATGTACTAGAAGCACTTCATCTCTTATGGTTCGAACTTAAGTTATTCTTGAACTGGTGCCCAAGTGAATCATTTCTTTCTATCTGATACCCTATGACTATATTTCACCTCTTCTCATTCTTTTTCTTTAAAAAGTTAATACTTCCTAGGATTTCCCAGATAGTCACTCGTCTTGTTATTATTTCTTTTACCCAGCACACTTAACTTGGAAGGTCTTGATTGAATTTGATGTACAAGTGCTAATACGGTCGTACCCACAACTACTCCAGTTGAATCATTAATCTCCAATCTGATTGCTAAGAAGTATATTTATACCAAATCGTACTGATGTCATGTGTCCTTACTGAATATGCATCTGAATTCTTCGTAGATAGTGCTCCCACATCTTTAAGGATACTTGTGTCTCCTATAGCTAGGTTCTTTCACGTTCTGTCTTAACTCTAGGGTAATTGTATGCAAGGTAATCCTTGACGTTATTGAAACTAACCGTACTTGATATTTCATCGGTTTCACACGCTTGATTTGATCTTAGCATTCTTCCTCTTAATTTCTCTATTTGACTATATTTCTCTCTTTACTAAGCCTCAATTGCTTAACAGCCATGTCTTTCAAATTCTTCTATTTCTACCTATCTATGGGGCTTATGACCTCATAGCTCATGGTCAATTTCTTCATGTACCTCTAGCTTACAATTAACATCAATGCTAGCGACTCAGTTCTGGTTAATGTTCACACTCTTCCGTACCTTTAAATTCATTGCTATTATAAATCTGGTTAATTATCATTTTTTTTTTATTTGCCTGATTATACTTAAGAATATCCTATTTTCAGTTATTCGCATAGTATTATTCTGTTAGGTGTTGCCTTCATCTCAGCAATATCCATATATTTAGTTTCATTTGGACGTCTTACATTTTACCCCATAAATTCGTTTCAAGTCATCTAAGCATTATTCGTAGCGGTGCGTAGCGAAGTGAACATACAGTTATACTCATTATCTTCCATCTGTTTACTATTTAATATAATTCCAATTTCATTTCATCACTGATATATGAATTCTTACCCATTCCGTAGTTCTAATGAACTTAACCATCGAAAGTCCATCTTGGTATTTATGCACCTCTATCATTATTTATCTAGTATTTTTTTCTATTGTGGTCTTATTTCGATAGTTCCACTTCTAAATATTTTACTTGCTGTTCTTTTTGTCTTCTTTCACGCTCTATTCTATACCTGGAACTTCTGTGGTCTATGTCTTTGTCTCCTTATCTGAAGGATATCATCTTTTACATATCCCGAGTTATGTCTAACGTTGGTTCTTTTGTATTCCCGTAATTGCTTGACTAATATTTTCTCTATTCATCGCTTCATTTAGACAACTTCTTCCCTAAATCTTTTACTTATAGCTATCTTCCTTTTCTATTATGCTCTTATACCAAGTCTGAAGGTTTTATGTTTCAGTCTCCTTCCACATACACATTCACTTATTTATGGGAGATTTTTGAGGCGATCATCGAGGTCCATCTTTGGTGTTGTCTAACGAGGGTTGGGAGGGTGGGGATTGGTCCTGAAGCCTTTCTAGTTGTGGTTATCTCACTAGTTACCCATGCTGTAGTTGCACATGCTGCTTATTTATAATCCTAAGATTCCCATTTTTCTCATCTGGTATTGGATTCCCACACTAAGGTACTACTACTAGGAACTAACTGGTGTAGGCACTGCATTTTTGCATATAAGTCCCGATGATGAGTTTCGTATGGAGACACTACCTCTTTAGTTGTGAAAGCCGTGGGAAACGAACGTTGGAAGGGTAAAGTTGGAAATTGATATTTTGTTGGATTTAATTCAGTTGTTTGGCTTCAGTCGCTCGTTGGATCTCTGTTTCAATGCTTATCCTAGACCCAAAACCCCATAAACCACTTACCAAACCATAAACCATACCTAAACACCCAAGCCTACCCAAAGACCAAAGCCCACGCCCATGGAGCCATATACACGCCCATTATCCCTTTAATTAGGAAGATACACATTTAACACATGCTTAAATCAAGTCAAATCCCTTCCTTATTAAAAGAAATCTCATGGATCCCTTTCCTAATCAAAGTCAATCATTATCCTAAATTAGAGAGATCTTCTCCTTATGAGATACCAATTAAGAGATGTCACCATCATTAGGAGATTATTTCCTATTCAAATAAGGAAAGTCATCACTCATTTGCCTATAAAAAGAGGTATTCACCGCCCTTCTCAAACCTGGCTCAGGCTCCCAAAATTAACCCTAAGATTCCTCAACCCATTCGGTCTCTCTCTCTCTACAAACAACGCACACACTTCACAGCCCTACGACCCTCCACTCGTCACAGCCTTCAGCACACACGCACAAGACCTAAGCCTCCACTCGTCACAACCTTCAGCACACACTCACAAACAAAGCCCAGCAGCCTCACCAAGCCACTAACTACTGACCTTTCTCTCTCGCATACCCACTCGGCAGCCACAAAAGCCTCACGTCTATCAGCCCTTCATCGCATAACACTCCACTACATGCACCACACCACTGCCAGCCTGCTTCACGTTAACAACGCCACCTTCCAACCTCAATTCATTGCCCCTTCACAAATCAAGCACATGCTGCACACCACTTAACCTCAAGCCATCATGCCACCTGCCATCCACACATCACTGCCTGAATCACCCACGCTTACGCCATCATCCACAACACACACTCATACTTTCAACGCAAGCCACTTACGCCCACTGACCTGATTGCCACCTTACTCCACCAACACGCCAAACAGTCCCTAAAATACCGCAGCCCCAAACCCTCGAAAAACCACACAAACAGTAACCTAAATTACCTCAAAACATTGACAAGAAAATACAACCCAAACAGAAGTGAAATGAAGTGAAAACAGCAGCCTAAACAGCGAAACAGCGAGGAAAAGCGTTGGATTAGTGAACCAGAAAAGTTGCGGAACATCAACCCTTCTGACGGCCGTGTAACGCGCTTTCGAGAGACGACAAAAGAGGTTAGACCTGAGGGCACCCTTGTATTTATTATCTTTCGTTTATCTTTATTTATTTTAAAATATTATCGCATGAGAGTCGTTTGAGGCATGGTGTGATTGTTGGATGAGCGGAATATGTGTTCCCTTTGGTGGTATATAGGATGGAAACCCGGACGTAAATTCCGTAGCCAAATCCAATGGACGGTAGTGTGGTTTGTACTCGGGATACAACGGCACGTACCACTTAAGAGACACGTATTTCGTCTCATCCAACTTGTATTTGAGCATGCTATAGTTCGTAGGTTATTTATTTATTATTTAAAGCATGATTTAGTTTAGTTTATTATTTATTTTCAAAGCATGATTACGTTATTTTTAGGCATGATATTTTGTTTAGTTTATGATTATGTTTAAATAGTTATTTGTTTATTTTGGTTTAATGGCTCAATGTGCTCATTGTGTGATATTGTGTGTTTCCCGTTTAAAGACTTACTTTCAAGCATGCAAACTTAGATTATGAGTTATTTTGATGAATACAAACTAGACTTAAGTTACCCTTGAGCATATACGTTGAGTAGATTCGGTTATTTTATTGCACAAATCATATCATCACAAGTGACATAAGTAAGGGACCATTCCGAACCCAATGGTTTGAGGTCTTCCCTTGCGAGGGGTGAGTGCGGCATTAAATCACATTTTCCCGGGTCACACCGGGTGGCGACTCCATGTTATTTCTCAGGTTTAGTTCCTCCGCGGACTATTCCGCACTCCCAACTAGGCCGTGAGCCTAGAACAGCGTCATCAGGCCGTGAGCCTAGAACAGCGTCATCAGTTTCTATGTCCTACAGTCTGGCAACTCCACTGGGATAGAGAATTGGCCCTGAAATAATCTCTTGTAGTGATGGTGATTTGTGCTTTAGTTAACTGCGTCTATCGAGGGTTGAAAGAGGGATTAATCAAAGGCATTCTTAAGGCTAAGTGATGGTTTGGTGTCTTCCTTCACTCACTACCTTTCTATAAGGAAAAGCTGTGAAGGCACCTAGATAATCATCTACTTGTTGCCTAGTGTGATGGACCAATTTGGAGGACTCATTGTTTATTCCTGTCACCAAGCGATAAGAGCCTAAGAGGCTTGGGTACTTAAGAGAGCCTCGCTCCACCCTCCCCATGGGGAATCTATAATGGGAAATCCATTTGACAGTCAGTCACACACCGTAACTCGTTGGCACGTACCTTAAGGTATAAAAAAGATGCGTTCACTTGGTCACTCGGACCCTTGAGTGGGGAGACCTAGTTGTGGGCAATCCTTCGTCGACATGAGCTTTTGTCTATACCCCTGTAAAACCGCGTGTGAACTGTAGTTGTAGGACTAATAGAGACTATTCCTTATGTTTACGTTTAGGACCATTGTCATTTGGATTCAGTTTGACTTGTTGTCATGAGGTATGGGCTTGTTGGGCCATTTAAACTGGGACGAGTCTGTGCTTTATGGCAATCGAGCCGAAAGTTTCTGAAATGCCGATGGGCCATCTTGTGTTTAGGCCTTTTACCATTTGAAGTTGTTTAGCCATGTTATCGCAAAAGTGTAAAACTGTTGGGCCTTTTCAACTGGGACAAGTTTGCACCGCGCAATAGTATGATTAAATGCTTTAAAATGATAATGGGTCGACTTATATATTCCATGCATTGCACGCATCTCATGCATACATGCATCATGTTAACCGTGTGTCTTAAAAGCCATCATAGATATTTGGTGGGTTAGAGAAAAAAAAAGATTTGTCAAGAAGAGTTTAGCGAACATGGATATCGGGAAAAGGAAGTCGAGAAACAGAAAATTTTACTGTAAGGATCGAAAGACCATGGTGGGCCAAAAAAAAATGGAAAAAAAAAAGAAAATGAAAAAAAAAAGAAAAAAAAAGAAAAAAAAAAGAAAAAAGAAAAAAAAGAAAAGAAAAAAAAAGAAAAAAATTGTTTGTTTTTAGTCATTGATAGTTAGACATAAGTCCAATGATGAAATTGATTGCTTCGGGGTGAAACCTTAGAAATGATAAACTCTTGATGTGTTTTTTTGAGTGATTGATCTATATTAGACTCGTAAGCACTTCACTATAGGTTCTTAGCGGTGAAAACCTGAGTAGTTGGCAAGGTGAGTAGTTGAAGAAATTGAAGGTCGGTGAATGACCGTTTGCTTAGATGTCTATCTTGATTTGCTTATGTTATGATGTGTGGTATGGTTGAAAATGAAAGAAAAGTCTCTAAAGAAAAGAATTGAACCACATATAACCGATAAGCGTGAAACTACCCATGGGCGAGTATTAGGACCACCATGAGGAGAAATGTTACCTTAAAGGGTAGGTGTGTTGAAAAAAAAGAAGAGAAAAAAAAAAGATAAAAAGAAAAGAAAAAAAGAAGTGCAAAATGAAAAGAAAGAAAAAAGAGAGACAAATGAAAAGAAAGATAAAACCATATCACATCGAGCACATAAAAGCAATTGCAGAGCGTAACTGAGACATCTAGGTTGGTTTGACCCATCGATCACAATTTTTGAAACGAAATCATTGAGTTGGCTTATCTAGCAATCGAGCTGTGAAAGAACCTTTGCACACACACACTTTGAGTTTGGCTTAGATCATTTATTCAAAGACTTGGATTTGAGTTGCATTGGGTGTTTTGAAAGTTCTTTGGTTTCATTACTGAGCATTATTTGAGGACAATGATATGTATAACTATTGGGACTATTTCGTAGCATGTAGTATAGCATGATGATATGGAAGGCCCCACCATATGGTTCATCTTGACCAAATACAAACAGCGGAGAGTAGAAAGCTAAACCAAGACTGGGGGCGACTAGTCTACCACATCGTGAATCAGAGACATAATAAGATATTGAGTCATGAGACCAAAGAGAAGACTGAGCAATCACCTGGAGAACTGGCGGAAGACCTAACCCAATGGAATAGGAAATTCATTCATGCATGGATGCATACACGTAACGTATTTTGCATTCTTTTTTGTGTTTGTTTTGTTTTGTATTCACAGGTTTTAAAGAAAAGAAGAAAGAGGCAAATGCAAGCCAACCAGAAACAGGAACATAGCATCATCAGTTTCGAGAATGAATCCCAGGGTCGAGGCCCACATCGTCAGAGTTTTGGAATGAATCCGGGAATGAATCCCAGGGTCGAGGCCCACATCGTCAGAGTTTTGGAATGAATCATGGAATGAATCCCAGGGGGCGAAGCCCGCATTACCAGCAGTTTTGGGAATGAATCCCAGGGGGCGAAGCCCGCATTATCAGCAATCTTCGGGAATAAATCCCAGGGTCGAGGCCTACATCAGCATCAATGTCAGTTTTGGGGATGAGTCCCAGGGTTGAAGCCCGAATCATCAGTACTAGTTTTGGGGATGAGTCCCAAGGTCGAGGCCCGTATCAACATCAGTATCAGCTTGGGGGCGAGGCCCACATCAGTTTAGGGGCGAGACCCACATCAGTGTGAGTTTGGGGTGAAGCCCACATCAGTTTGGGGCGAGGCCCATATCAGTATCAGTTTGGGGCGAGGCCCACATTAGTATCAGTTGTAGTTCCGGGATGCGCCCAGGGTCGAGGACCCACTATATCATCAATTTAAGGGCGAGGCCCACATTTTCAGCGGTATGGGGATGCGTCCCAGGGTCGAGGCCCACATTAGTATCAATTTTGAGGATGAGTCCAAGGGTCAAGGCCCACATCATCAGAGTTTTGGAATGAATCCGGGAATGAATCCCAAGGTCGAGAACCACATCGTTTGAATTTTGGAATGAATCCGAGAATGAATCCTAGGGTCGAGGCCTACATCATCACAGTTTTGGAATGAATCCGGGAATGAATCCCAGTTTTGGAATGAATCTCAGTTTTGGAATAAATCCGAGAATGAATCTCAGTTTTGGAATGAATCCGGAATGAATCTTAGTTTTGGAATGAATCCGAGAATGAATCTCAGTTTTGGAATGAATCCGAGAATGAATCTCAATTTTGGAATGAATCCGGGAATGAATCCCAGTTTTGGAATGAATCCCAGTTTTGGAATGAATCCGGGAATGAATCTCAGTTTTGGAAGGAATCCGAGAATGAATCTCAGTTTTGGAATGAATCCGGGAATTGATCTCAGTTTTGGAATGAATTCGGGAATTAATCCCAAGGTCGAGGCCCACATCGGAATAAATCCGGGAATGAGTCCCAGGGTCGAGGCCCACTTCACCAACAGTTACGGGAATGAATCCTAGGGTCGAGGCCCACTTCACCAGCAGTTTTGGGAATGAATCCCAGGGTCGAGGCCCACTTTATCAACTCGGTTCGAAAATGGACCACCTCTCATACAGCACAGTTCGAGAATGAACAAGATGGGAATGGCACTCCGAAAATGGAGCACGGTTCGGAAATGGACCACCACACGTCATCAGCTCACCGAAATGGCACTCCGGAAATGGAGCACGGTTCGGAAATAGACCACTATCACTCGCCGAAAATGGCACTCCGGCAAGGGTTGAATTTGTGTCTCTTTTATAGGCAAAGGCTAGGGTTTTCTTTGTTTGAATAGGAAACAAATCAAGTAAATAGGGATGTAGTTAATTAGTTTAAAAAAGGGAAAGAATAATTGTATTTTGGTGGGGGAATATATTTAAATTTGGTGAGTGAATTATTTAATTGAATTTAGATCTTTGATAATTAGGAAGGTGAATTATTTAATTTTGGAATGAGATTTGCTTAAATTAAGAATTTAATTTAATTAGATTTTAATTGAATTGAATTTAATTTAATTTAATTTAATTTGTGTTTTAAATATGTTTTAATTATTTCTTGGATTGGGCTTGGGTGAGATGAGCTTGGTGTGTGGGCTTAGTGTGTGGTTTGTGGGGGTTTGGGCCAAGGGTGTGTTTTAAAACAGAATTCCAACAAGCAAACCCGAAGCATAAACAAATGAATTAATTCCAACAATGTGTCAATTCTAGACTCTTCCCTTCCGACGTCTGTTTCCCGCGACTTCCGCAACTTAAGAGGTAGTGTCTCCATATGAGACTCATCATCGGGACTTACATGCAAAAATGCAGTGCCTACAATAGCTGGAACCTGAAACATGCATGATAAAACATTCGAGAGTGTAGGGGGTCAAAACTTTATAAGACCTGATAATTAAACACATAAGAACAACATCAAGATGATAAATCATATAAATATACATTTACATATAACAAAAGTACGTCAAACCTGGACGGAAGAGCAGAATTGGATGAAATTTGAAAACTATAACATAACAGAATACGTCATATTCATTTATACATAAACATAATATAAGCAAAAACTCTTATATGTATGAAACATACTTCGAATAGCCTACATGTGACTGAAAACTATAGAGAAAATAATGAACTATCGTAGCAGAATTCAGAATTCAGAAGTCCGAAACAGAACTTAGAAACTCGAAAAGACGTAAACAACATAACATCAACTAAAAACGAATCATGCATGATGATGTATCATACATGACTAATTATCTGTACCGGAAATGCCATAATATCCAAGGTGTTCTAGAATTTGATTCCAAAATAAATACAACTATTTGATAATGGTATTTAGTTAATTAAAGAAAGTAAAAAAGAGAGGGTCACTCCCACACTAGAAATTCGTGTGAGATTATGATTTATTTTCTTTAAAAAAATTGATTTGACTAAAACTAAACAATCCTAATCCCAATTATAAAAGGAAAAATGTTCTCTATTATTTAAACACAGTAATTGCCACAAATTTTAGAAAAAGTGAGATTTTTTCAAGAATTGAAATCCCCTTGTACATTTTCATGCCTCGATCAGAGAAATTTCTATATGAGATTTAAGAGCTCACTCTAAAGGTTCATTGGTGGTGACATAAAACACGGAAGATCAAAGGAAATCTGATTTCTCATTCTCCTTAAGCTCAGAGCAGTGAGCAACAAATTGCCCATTGCACGCGCGAGTTTGGTGTTATTCAGGACTATTCTATATATGATTTTTTTGGTGAAATCATATATAGAGGTGCGTTGCGAAGTGAACATACAGTTATAAATTCGTTTGGTGAAATCATATATAGCGGTGCATTGTGAAGTGAACATACAATTATACTCATTTCCTGTTTAATGTAATTCCAGTTTCATTTCATCATTGATATAGGCATTCTTAGTCATTCTGTAGTTCTAATGAACTTAACCATCGAAAGTCCGTCTTGGTATTTATGCACCTCTGTCATTGTTTATCTAGTATCTTTTTCTATTGTCGTCTTATCTCGATAGTTCCACTTCCAAATATTTTACTTGTTGTTCTTTTTGACTCATTTCCTGCTCTATTCTATATCTGGAACTTCTGTGGTCTCTGTTTCTGTCTCATTATCCGAAGGACATCATCTTTTACATATCTCGAGTTATGTTTAATGCTGGTTCTTTTGTATTCCCATCATTGCTTGACTAATATTTTCTCTTTTCATCGCTTCATTTAGACAACTTCTTTCCTAAATCTTTTACTTAGAGCTATCTTCCTTTTCTATTCTGCTTACGCATATACTTATTTCTAGGAGTACTTTGAGGAGATCATCGAGGTCCATCTTTGCTGCTGTTGTCTAATGAGGGTTGGGATGGTGGGGATTTGTCTTGAAGCCTTTCCAATTATGGTGATCTCACTAGCTACCCATGTTGTAATTACACGTGCTGCTCATTTATAATCCTAAGATTCCCTTTTTTTTCTCATCTGGTATTGGATTCCCACACTAAGGTACTACTACTAGGAACTAACTGGATTACTTCTAATTATTTTCCATCTATCGATCATACCACCTCTTATAGTAAACCTCTTCTAGGGTCATGCTCTCTAAAAACTCTATCATGTTGCCTCTGTAATTCTTCCTACTAATCTTTGTTCCTTAACCCTCTTAAGTCATTATACCCCTGGAAAGCTCTACATCAACTTGGATTAGTTGGGGTATTACTACTAATACTTTTGGTTTGGGTGATATTCTCTTACTATTCCTTCCATTCTAGTATAATGGGGGCTCTTTACAAATCGTATCTCTAACTCCTGGGGTTCGTTCTTTGCGTTTCTTATTATGGCTCCTTAATCCTTTGAGTCTTTACTTTCTTGAAGGTTGTCCGTTCTATGATAAGGCATGTTATTTCCTTTAGATCTGGCGAGACATACAGTGAATTCAATTCACTCTATCTCAAACAAAATATTACTATCTTATAATTCCTATCTAGGTTTAGTTGAACTTCTTGGCTCAACCATCTCATTATTTATTGATTTGTCTATCCTGTAGGTATTCTTCTTTACTTGTCTAAATCCTTATTGGACTCTAAGTTGACGGGTAAGTACATGCTTCATATGTCTGGTGTGATGTCTATTTTCTTACTAGAGTAGGGCTACTGAAAAGAAAATTTACCATCAATTCTGTTGGAATTTTCACCGACTCTTCCTTATCTCAGGGTTCCATAACTTTTATCAACCATTCTAAAGTCTCCATTTACGTTACTGACTCAAACTATATTATCTATTATTACAATATACACTGAACTTCCTTATTACTTACCATAGCATTCTTAATTATTTATTTCTGTAACATATCCCTCAGTTCCATGTTGTGCTTCTGAGGCTAGTGGTGGCTTACTCACATTGGCTACTTTCTAGATCTCTGCTATCTGCTTTTGCTATAGGCTACAGCTATGTTGTTTAACTTTACTGTTCACATTGGTACTCTTGCTAACTTCCGAATGCCTCCCATCTCATAGGTCTGTCCTTTTTAAACTTTCAAAGATCTCCATTAGCATTGGTCTGATCTATGGGTTCTTACTGGTACTACAATCTTATCCATTTTGACTTGGGTCGGTTTATTTATTTTCTATCCTTTGAAACCTCTTTAGTTCTTCTCTGGGTGGTCTATCTTTCAGTGTTTTCTATTTTTTGCTTAGGATAAATTCTCATCGAGCTTCCTTATAATTATCTTTATCTAGGTTGGTAAAGAGTGGGACAAGCTTGTACATCTCGACGGATATCAACATTATTATTTTGGTATTATATGTCCAGGTAGAGTCTATTACTCATGTAAGGTAGATATAAGATAGGCTTCGTCATGACAGGTTACTTAACTGGTATCGTTCAGAGGTTCGAAATCTTGGTAGCTTAGGGTCATATCTATATCAGATTCTTAGGTTAAAGCAACTAATCATTTCTGCTTACGACCTTCATTTATTTGCCTGCGGTGTGGGTTTGGGTGTTTAAATTCTCTACATCCTTTGTGGCGCCATGTCTATTGGAAATTTTCACGGCCAATTCCTGATTTCTTGCTTCTTTTATCTTTATGTCTATTCTTTATGATTTGGAAAACTTGTTATCTATACCAGGCACACAAGGTTATTGATCTGTTTGAAAGAAATTTTTTTTCTTCTGAGGAAATGAATCTTATTTGGAAGGAAGGAATACTTACTTAGGTTTATCTGGTATTTGTTTTATTCTTGCTCAAGCTTATTCTATTCTTCTTTTACTACTATGGAGTATAGCATTTTCTTATCTATCTGATTTCATATCTCTGTCCTTTATTTCTTCTGATTGCTTAAGCATTTGTGCATCTTGCCTTGATTTTTTATAGCATTCTCTTCCCACTCCCTTGAGTGAATATTCTCAGGACCTTACTATCTATTTCTTATAACTTATCTTGGACTGTTGATAATAATTCAGGATATTTACGGAAGGATTTTCAACTTGAACATATGGTTTCTTTTACTATGAAAAGTATTCAATTAGCTTAGGAATTTCTTACTAACCTGTCTATAAGACTTAAGGATGTACTCAATGATCGGATACTGGAGAGGTAGTGCATCGTATACTAGTACCCCGGGCATAATACGTATACAAGACTCTAACACTCTACTCAATGTAGTCATAGAATCCCTAGACCATGCTCTGATACCAACTTTGTAATATCTCAATTCAGGAGATGCTACCGGTAGAGAATAGGTTGTTCTATCCCCTTGAGCCTCTGACTCACTAACTGTATACATCACTAATAACTCATCTAAAATATAGACTTATGCATAGGGACCTTTGCCAAACTCATTAACAAAAATGAAACTTAAAACTCATAACTGTGTACTCATTATTACTTCCCTGTACAACTATGTTCTTGAACATATTTAATACAATATAAAGACTTATACATTACTAATGACTAATATGCAACTTTACTTGACACTGACTAAGCTGAACTTCTATACACAACCTGGTAAACTCAACACCCTGATGACTGCCATCAGTATCCATCCTCTCGAGCTCATTCTCCGAGAATACTTGCAAAATAAAAACACTGGGAGTTGGGGGGTTAGATTGTTTGAACGATCTAATGAGTGGATAGTTTAAAATGAAAACTAATTCTTTCTGGAAATTCATGGTTCTAAAAAAAATCAAAGTCCTCATAGAAAATAATCTTTTCTGAAATCTCTTTCTTATCTGAAAACACAATTCTTTCGGCAAAACTATTCTAGAAAATCTTTTCTGAAAACTCTTTCATAAAACTTATCTTTTCCGAAGATTTTGTTTCTGGAAATCTGTTTCCGAAAATCTATTTATGAGAAATTTGTATCTGAATTTGTATCTGAATATATGGCTCATGGGGGCATTACGTCTCGCCGTTCTGCCATACGTAAAATCTGGTGGTCTTAGGGCGTTACGTCTCGCCATCCCCCAAGCCACGAAATTGGAGTCGGGGTGTGGATCTATGCTACCCTACTGACTCAGAATCTGGGATCTAGGGCATCTATCATCCCTAGTCCTAAAACTGTGTGTGCACACAATATTTGTATCTGTTAATTACGTATCTATGTCAAGTTACATCTGAGGTGGGTTTTTCCCCCATGCCTCCAAAAGTCATAAAGCTCAAGCTTTGAAAATCAATCTTTCTAAGAACATCATCATTAGTAAAACAACTATAACAAAAATTATCTTTCTAAGACATGCTCTTTCTTTAAATAACTGGAAATAAACCTGGGTAACGTCCTATGTGCTTAAAAAGTAAGTCTTGATTCAAAAATATATAAGTAAACACAGTTTGAGAGAATGGTCCACTCACAGATTTTTGGATCTGGCTGTCATTATTTTACTTGCCGAAGGAAATTACAATTCCTACGATTATCTATACTTAATGAACTTAATTAATATACAAGTCGTGAGATATGTCTCAAAACTATTATCACTATATTGTATATCATGCGTGAGATATGCCTTAATACGTGTAGGTACGCTGATATGTAAGCCTTAGAGTACCCTCTAACTCCCTAGGATGAAACTAAAATGGTTAAATTTGATTCTGGAAAAAGGCTACGCTTTGCGACCTCAGAGGTTGCGCTTCATGACTCCCACTGGTTCAGACCTAAGGTAGAAGTATTTTCTTGTTACGCTTTGTGACGTTGGGCGTTGAGCATCCTGACGTTGGGTGTTGAGCATCCTGACGCTCATATAATCAGACCCGAGGTAGAGTGCAACCTTATGATCCTCATCGTGACGCCAAGTGTTGAGCGTCGCGATGCCCATGCATCCAGAACCAAGGC
Source organism: Zanthoxylum bungeanum (assembly GCA_019454045.1). NCBI lineage: Eukaryota > Viridiplantae > Streptophyta > Magnoliopsida > Sapindales > Rutaceae > Zanthoxylum > Zanthoxylum bungeanum. The sequence goes on from SKCR01033156.1 coordinate 159,915, forward strand.
AGAGAGTATTTCCTTGTTACACGTCACGGCACAAGCCCATTGGTGTCGCGACACTCGCCCAATTTTAGGGTTATTCTTCACTTCTTCAATAACAAAGCCTAAGCAATTCCAATACTACTATATAAACTCCCACTCAACTTGCCATAAGCCATTTTATATCATCAACCCAAACACATTATCATACATTCAAATATAATCAAATCTCAATATACAATTCCCTCATCTCATTCATACATATAAAGACTCCATTCCATGCTATTACTATCAAGACACTTCCCATAATGTATGCTAACAATACTTTCAAAGCCAATTGAGCCACTCCAAACTCTAGGGCATACAAGGTGTGAATGTGGGGATCTAGTTTCTTTGCCTAAACTGAAAAATAATGATAGAAAAAGTGTTAGAAACTTACTTACTTGAGGAATGAGCTTGAAATTATCACCTCAACCTTCAATAATGGTATTGAGAGATGAAGAAAGTTGAGAAAGAATTTTTTTTTGGATATTCACGTTTTTGGCTTTGAGAGATGGATGATGAATAATGCTCTATTTATATAGGAAAAGGCTGATTTTTGTGATGAAATGAGTGGCCAAGATTGTGCCACATCACCCCATTCTAAATCTCACTCGAATTTACAGAAGTATCCACGAAAATCTCAATTTTTGACTTATTTTTGATTTAAATTTGGGAAAATATCCAACATGAAAGTTGTAGTCTTGGTCTTAGCTTTCCGACGATATAAATTTCATAAAAATCAGATATCGTATGAAAATATTACGTCCCAAATACCATTGGTTGTCTGAATTTAATCTTGGAATGAATTCTGTATCGGAACCGTGAGGAATTTGCCTGATGTCCAAAAAGTCATTTCATGAATGTATATGTGTTCGAACATGATTTATATCATATATCATGCGTCCCATAATGTAATAGTCGTCAAGATTACCGAGTGTGGCATTAATGAAGTCATATTAGTTTAGATTAATAAAATTAGTGAATAAATTTTGGAGATGTCACTGATAATTCACTAGTATTAATTAGGGTATGTTTTTAGCAGCGCATAATCTAACTAATTAGATACTAGTATAATAAAGACCTTAAGCTTTTAAGGGGTGTGACTTGGTGGTAAATGGGTTATGACTTGGTTGACAGGTCACGAGTTTGAGTCCAGAGGTGTATTTCTTTATAAAAACCTGGGGCAGCCATGGGTTTCATTTTTGTGTCAATATCAAGATCGAATTTCGAAGGATAGGAATTCTAGATGTCTTTAGTGTGTTGACCAACCCTACAATGACATTTCACTAGTAAAGTCCAAGAGTTCCGAAATGATGAGTTACAGTCACAAACATGAGGGCTTATCATGAGGTGCATTTCACTCCATCTTTTGCAGTGATCATCAATAGACAGCCTACAAGCATAATTTATCTAAAGTGCGGGCTGTGACATGACTACCTTTTCCCTTCGTATCTCATTATTTTATGTGTCGAGGCCTTCTCATCAATGCTACACAAGACAGTGAAGGAAAAACAACTAACATGACTTAATTTTTGTAAGGAGATTGGCTTGTCCCATTTGTTCTTTGTAGCTGAAAGCTTGTTGTTTGCCCAAGTTTCGATGGATGAATGCAAACATTTAAAGAAAGTGTTTGACTGTTATGCTCAAGCTGTTGTGGCAGATGTGAAACCTCTAGGGTCGGATCAGTGCACCACGCAGCGGAAATGGGTCTAACCCATTGATATCTAGCATTGGTGTATTTAAAATATTTTTATGTAAGCCTACATTCTGTTTCAAGTCCGTAATAAAAAATAGGGACCCAAACATAGTCCGGAAACTCCGGAATGGAGAAAATAAAGTTTCAGTATGTATCAGCTCTGCGCGTCACGACGCTGCAGCTTGGGCGTCGAGACACTCCTAAGTACGAGAGCAACTGCGAGAGCTGAATGTCTTGGTATCGCGATGTGGAAATGTGAGCGTCGCGATGCTCTTAGGTCTGATGCTCAGTGTCGCGACGCTGATGGAATAGAATCGCGATGTTGCCCTAGGCAGTGAGCATTTTTCAACTTCAAACCAATACTAAACACTTCCAATTTTCTCCTAATACTTCAAATACACCTCAAATCTAATTTTAGCATCATAACCACCATCAACATATGTTATACAACTAGCATACTTGTATTCTAAATACTTATATGCATTTGTTTGAATCAAAACACAAACCAATTTAGAATCCCATTATGAAAAGTCTCATGAACAATTCTAGTTCACTCAAAGGTGGTCAAATGATTCTAGAATGGTAGCCATAGGTCTAAGCTTTAATTTATAGTTCCAAACTCTTATTAATGGTTTCATGTCCAACATGAACATCTTTGACCTAATTAACAAGCATATTGTGTTTATACTTCCAAAATATCCTAACACAATTCATTAGCCTAATTTCAACTTTAAGCTATGTAATTATGTATCTAATATATAATTCATCACTATATGTCTCACTAATGAAAACTCACTAATGAAAAACATAGCTTATGACAAGATCAAACATTACATAATAAGCTTGATACAAAGATCCAATCTCATTCTCCATGTCGAAGTTGTTGGAGAACTTCCAAGGTTTAGCAAGATTCATTCTAAGATCCAATCTGTTGGAGAATACTAAGCATCCCAAGATCATTTCAAGCATTGAAAATAAGTGCGAATACAACGAGGAGTTGCGGAATACTCACATCGAGCGGTTGAGCGACGCTAGAGGCAACAAAAATCTGTTTTCTGCTCATTGAAGTCACGACAGTGGCAGTTCTGCCTTCCTTCATTTTCGGTTTTGGTGCTCCTTGAACACGCTCCAAGCTTCGTCAAATGATTCCCAGCTCATGGGTGGACTTCCCTATCACCTTTGCATGTCTCTCGGAGTGCTAGCTCTTATGATTTTTGCCACAAAAATCAAAAACTTGCTTCCCTCTAGCTCACGGTTTTCCCAGAAAATAGAACCAGAAAAATGCCTTCCATGGGCGTGAGAGAAGAGAGGAAGAAAAATAGTGAGTGTGGTTGTTGGCTATTTTGTGTATCAAATACACAAATCAATTTCCAAAATTAATTAATTAATTTTCTCTTTCCAAAAGTCAAGCCATTAAAGCCAACCACCAACATCAATCAATCAATCAATCAAATCAAGTGAAAAGTTGTCACATCACTCAAAGTGATTAATGATTTGACTCTTGATGCGACTAGCGATTTGACGCTTGATTTGACTTGCGTGCCGCACTCGAATTCGAAATGCGAATGCGCTCACAAATAATCTCGGGCTCGGTTTCGCTAATTCCAAATTAACGAATTTTCCGTTGCGACGCAATTAAATGATTATGCCTAGCAAAGTCACTATTCACGTCGCTAACGAATTAATTCTAAATTAACTCGTTCGCCCGAATTAAAATCTAATTTTAATTCCTCGTCGAAATCCAATTTCGTTTAATATATCGAATATATTAATTAATCGATTAATTCAAAATTAACCGTTATCTCTCTTTAATTGATATTTTATCCCAAATAAAATATCTCCGCAATTAATCCCAGATTAATTTTCTCCCTTCTAATTAATCCCAGATTAATAAAAGTGCGAGTCATACATCATCGGTGAATCTTCGGGAAGCGACCCATGAGATCCCCGGATATGTTGGCAGTAAATTCGGTCGTCGGACAATCTGAACACGTAAGTACCTAGTACTACGTTTATATTGATTTACAAGACAAGGTTGGCTTCTAGCAAACCGCCATGCCTACCCAATTCTCCAGAAATATCCTTACAGGAATAAGGATCTATATCAGGCGTAGTATACGTAGTATTGCGTATTTCGATCCAGAATCAAATGATCACATGCAAGGCCTGGGCTGGTACAGTTTCTGCCCCGTACGAAGCATATATCGGATAACGAGCAACTAGTCTCTTTAATATCGGATAATCATGACCAAGTCATATTATCCCGATGGTTGCAACCCTTTAGAGAACCAGTTCTGTATCCCTATGTGATCATTATCTCCATATGACTGGAGTGATACTTCCGTCTTGACATCACACCCAACACACTACGATTCTCAATATACCCAGCAGAGGCGTACACAGAACCTGTTAAATCCTTGGACGACCACAACCAAAGTATATTGATTGTCGCAAGTATTAGCGGTGCAAGTCTCATGTTAAGACCAAATACACCTACCCTGAATTCGGACTTCCATAGACACATAGTCATACTACCAATGGAATTCCGAGGGGGTCTATCCAGAGCGAAGCTGTTTCCCGTACCATCGGTAAAACACAACCTCCTATTACAGTTGCATGAGCATCCTATACCCAAATATATGAGAACTATGCCGTTGTGCCCTCACAATTCGCACAAGTGTAATACTAGTCTTTTACGTATTTATCGATATCCAATCTTGATAATACTCTGACTAGGGATATTTAATGATTTATCCTTCGTGGACTGATACTGTCTCATATCATTCTCAATCCAGGAACAAATCATAAGGACCTCCTATCATTTATATATCTTGGTGATCTAATCACAAATGATAAGAGTGCAATCTCATTTGTCACATAGTTAATTTGTACAACAACACCATGATCTGTACAAATAGTGACGCTATGGGTCATAATTTTCCAACAATCTCCCACTTGGCCTATAGCCAGTCACTCGAGTGTCTTACACCCGAACTATGTACGGTTGGCTCAAATTGCTGGGAAAAGGCTTTCGTCAGCGGATTTGCATGATTATCGTCTGATGCGATTTATACGATCATCACATCGCCACGATGTATGATCCGAACGAATCAGATGAATATCGAAGTATGTATCTGGATCGTTGATGAGACCATTAATTCTTTAGCTTGTGCTGACGCCTAGCTCAGCTGCTAAGAAAACTATATCTAATCTAATTAGATTTATTATTGACCCAAATGGCTTCTATTGCTGCCTCAGCGGTAGCAATAACCCGCATTTGTTGTTTATTCGGTAACAGTATCTTCCGTTATTCAAACTCTATAGTACCGTTTGACGACTTATAGTCGTTTTATCGGTTTAGGAAACTTGCAGCAGTGATCCCAGTCACTTCAAGTTCTCATTCTCCATAGTATAAGACATCATCCTTAGTTTTCTAAGAAACTAACGGATGATCTTACATTCAATCCAGTGACTATCATTTGGATTGGCCTGTTTGTGAATCCATATGCTCAAAGCCTATGAGAAACCAGGTCGCGTACATTTTTCAATGTACGAGTTCTCGGAGAGTTTCAACAACTTTTAGATCTATCTCAGTAGATCTTTATTCCTAGAATAAAAGTTGTTTCTCACAAGAATTCTATAGAGAATTTTCTCGAAAGCCAAGCTTTCACCGATTGTTATTATGGGAATATCATTTCCAAGAAATGACATATTATCATTATTTATAGGACAACCACTGTCAGTGCGCTCCCACTAACCTCCTTATATATTGATTGTCGCAAGTATTAGCGGTGCAAGTCTCAGGTTAAGACCAAATACACATACCCTGAATTCAGACTTCCATAGACACATAGTCATACTACCAATGGAATTCCGAGGGGGTCTATCCAGAGCGAAGCTGTTTCCCGTACCATCGGTAAAACACAACCTCCTATTACAGTTGCATGAGCATCCTATACCCAAATATATGAGAACTATGTCGTTGTGCCCTCACAATTCGCACAAGTGTAATACTAGTCTTTTACGTATTTATCGATGTCCAATCTCGATAATACTCTGACTAGGGATATTTAATGATTTATCCTTCTGGACTGATACTGTCTCATATCATTCTCAATCCAGGAACAAATCATAAGGACCTCCTATCATTTATATATCTTGGTGATCTAATCACAAATGATAAGAGTACAATCTCCTTTGTCACATAGTTAATTTGTACAACAACACCATGATCTGTACAAATAGTGACGCTATGGGCCATAATTGTCCAAAATTCTCCCACTTGGCCTATAGCCAGTCACTCGAGTGTCTTACACCCGAACTATGTACGGTTGGCTCAAATTGCTGAGAAAAGTCTTTCGTCAGCAGATTTACATGATTATCGGCTGATGCGATTTATACGATCATCACATCGCCACGATGTATGATCCGAACGAATCAGATGAATATCGAAGTATGTATCTGGATCGTTGATGAGACCATTAATTCTTTAGCTTGTGCTGACGCCTAGCTCAGCTGCTAACAAAACTATATCTAATCTAATTAGATTTATTATTGACCCAAATGGCTTCTATTGCTGCCTCAGTTGCAGCAATAACCCGCATTTGTTGTTTATTCGGTAACAGTATCTTGCTTGGAAGATTTCCAGCTCACTGTTCCGTTATTCAAACTGTATAGTACCGTTTGACGACTTATAGTCGTTTTATCGGTTTAGGAAACTTGCAGCAGTGATCCCAGTCACTTCAAGTTCTCATTCTCCATAGTATAAGACATCATCCTTAGTTTTCTAAGAAACTAACGGATGTTCTTACATTCAATCCAGTGACTATCACTTGGATTGGCCTGTTTGTGAATCCATATGCTCAAAGCCTATGAGACACCAGGTCGCGTACATTTTTCAATGTATGAGTTCTCGGAGAGTTTCAACAACTTTTAGATCTATCTCAGTAGATCTTTATTCCTAGAATAAAAGTTGTTTCTAACAAGAATTCTATAGAGAATTTTCTCGAAAGCCAAGCTTTCACCGATTGTTATTATGGGAATATCATTTCCAAGAAATGACATATTATCATTATTTATAGGACAACCACTGTCAGTGCACTCCCACTAACCTCCTTATATACACAAGAATCATTTTCATTTTGAATTAAATCATAAACAATTATGATTACATCAAAATGATAATTCCAAGAACTTATGCTTGTTTCAATCCAAACATGGATCGAACAACCTGCAAACCTTGTTTGCTAGTTAAGGTACGACAAAACTGTCAGGATGTTGTAAACATCCTCCAAAAGGTTTCCTTTTCAGGAAAGAGATTTTCCCGTGTAGCTGTCATATTTCATAAATGAAACATGCAGCGTCACCAAGCATTATCCAATGGATTTACCGTGGCAATAGGTAAAAGGTTGAATCGTAATCAACATAATTTCGATAACGATACCTTTTTACTAAAAGCCTAGCTTTATACGTTGGTATGTTGCCATCCATGTATGTCTTCCGTGAAGACTTATAAGTACCAATAGGCACAATGCCTTGCGGTACATCAACTAGTATCCAAACTTGTTGATATACATGGAATCCATTTCGGATTCATGGTACTTTGCCATAATAAGGAGTCGATACCTTGCATCACTTCCTCATACATAGTCAGTTGGTATTCCTCAATAAGATTGACATCCTTATGAGGTGAGATCAGAAACCCATACCCTAGATTGTTTTCTGAATCTCTTCGACATACGCGGTTCTTGTGTATTCGAAGATTACTGGTATAGTTTCATCCTTGATGAATCTATTTGTGTTCCATTAGGAATCGGTGCCTGGAATAGTATTACTCTGATTTTCATCGAGTTTTACTATCCTCCCACTTACCACTGCATATAGGTATTCCTCTTAGGAAAGCCGCATGGTGAGCAACAATTACATTGTTCTCTTGTAAGTTGTATAAGTACTACACTTATGGTATCCTTAGGATAACCTACAATTGGCACTTATCCAATTTGGGTTCTAGTTTGGTATCATTCAAACATATGCCTAGCATTCCTAAATGTTCAGGAATGAGAAACCCGGTTTCTTTCCTGTTCATATCTAATATGAAATCTGTCAAACATATTTTTATGGAACCTTATTCTAAATAAGTTTAGCACTGTTTATGCTTATCCGTTGAAGGAAATGGTAGCTTAGAGCGACTCATGATTAACCTTATCATGTCCAACAAAATTCGGTTACTCAGTTCGGACACAACGTCTAATTGACGTGTTCCAGAAGGAGTCCTCATTGAAAGAATACTATACTCTTTCAAGTATTTAAGAAACTTATTGCTTAAGTATTTTCCATTACGGTCTTACCGTGACAGATTAATACTTTAGCCGATCTGTTTGTCTATTTCGTGTCGAAACTATAAAAGTTTCTGATTTGTGTTCTAAAAGAAACACATAACCATAACACGATGCCACATCCGTAAAGGTCATGAAATATTCATATCCACCTCTAGCCTAGCTAGACATGGGCCCACTTGCTTCACTATGAACTAGGGCTACCAGATTGGTGGCACTTACACTTTTACCAAGTAAATAGTGTTTTAGGCACTTTGCCCAATAAACTAGATTCGTAGACTTTATTTGATTGGAATCAAAACAGTCCGAGTACCCACTCTTCAAAAGTATGGATATACGAGTCTTGTTTAATTGTGTCCCTGACAACAATGCCATAAATTAGTTTCTTCTGATCAAATCAGTTTGAGCTATTTGTTTGTCATGTTATACGTTTGAGATTTATTTATATTCAAAATATAAATTCTGTTATTCACATCTAATGTGTTTATCTCAATATCATTTTTATATAATGAAACACTTTAGTGTTCTTGAATATAAAGGTATATCCGCAACGGATAAACTCTGATATAGAGATAATGTTTCTAGTCAAACTAGTTATATTTTAACAGTTTCCTAATTTAAGTACATACCCGAGGGTAGTTCCTAAACTTAGGTATCTACGGTTGAAACAGCGACTTTCGTCCCATTCCGATTCGCAGATAAATCTCAACTGAAGTCAGTATCCTGCACATAGCAGATTCTGAACAACAGTATATATTTATGTATAATACTAATTATCTAAAATCCAATTTTAATACTAGTAGTGAACATAATATGACAAACATATTTGAAGTCAGAGCCTAGCTCGTCTTCAATTCCTTCATGTCTACTTTGTCCAAAAGGAAGTCACGCTTACGCGATCCCGTTTGCCACATTTAGGCAGACATTTTGGGATATGTCCTTTATCTTCCCAGAAGATTATAATGATTTTGCCTTTGCCCATTTTCCACAGTCCAGAAGCCTTTGGCCTTCTAGAATATCGAAGTAAGGTGCGCCTTGCGCCACTTGCCAATTGCAAAGTTTGACTTTATCTCATTGAGAATATTCATTAACCCTCCAAGAGTTATTAATTGCAATTTAGTACTTCTTAGATCTAAAGATAGATCTTTGAAGATCCTTCAATTTCATTATCATACTTTAAGGATCTAATCCTTAGTTCTGATTAAGAAATTAAGGAGTCTACTGCGACAAGCTTAATGGATTAAGCACTAAAGTTATCATTACATGAATCTTCCAAAGATTATGCTCTACTATTTGCTTAACTTCGGGCTTAGGCCTAATATGTTATTTTATCAAATAAAGTAACTTATTAGTTTACAGGACCATCCTGAAATTAATTCCCAATTTGAAAAATTAAACCATTTAAATACATTTTCCCCAGGATTATGTTTTAAATGTCAATCTTCAATTTTATCTTGATTTTAATAGTCCAACTATTTAATCAACGATTTAGGTACTATTTATTATAATGATTATTATAGTCCAACTATATTAATCAACTATACTTTTAATAAATCAAATACATTGATTATTATAATCCAAATATATAATCAAATATAAATGAATAGTTTGAATACAGTCCAACTGTTTTAAAACAACGATTTAAATATTAGTCCAACTAACATTTAATTTATTTGACGAATGATATTTGATTTGAGCGCGTATGGCAAGTAATTAAACGAATATTGCAAATTCAATTCTTGCCTCCCACTATTTTTTGGCGAGCCTCTAACCCTCTGTCGAGTACTCGGGAAACCGTGTTTCCTAGTGGGCTAGGATCCCGTTAAATATCACACAATCTTGACTTTGGCCAACAAATTGTATGATAATTAACTAGGTAGATCTCTAAGATCAATTGGATCCAATCCAATTCCTAGATCTAGTAGGGGGCATCCAAGTCCGAAACATATATCTTATATATGCCAATACATCCAATGTATTGCCTAACCTTTTTCCTCTGAATCAACTAAGCCTTGGCTTTGGCACAACAAACTTAGTGATCCCAGTTAAGCGCGACCCATTGACCATGGAAAGCTTCGTAATCAATGTCGATGGACAAGAAGTGGTCTTGACTTTGGCCAACAAACCACAACTTGGACAAGACACCAATATGGAACAAAGATCTCGTGATTCAAACACATCTTCGATGGACAAAGGCCTTAACTTTGGCCAACAAGCCAATGCCAGTCTTAGATCTTGAGTAAGAATCACTCAATGGAAGGAAAAATGCTTAATATTTTGCGAGGGTTTTTCGTGTGCAAATTGGCAACCAATTTATTATCTTTGTTAAGGTCTCATCATCATACACCCTTAAACATGCATTCTAAACACATAATAAAGCGCATATGAATAAATAATAATGATATGCGGATGAATACTTTACACAATGATCCTAGATCAAATCTCTCCATTTCTCTCTCCCGCTAGCACATTGTATTACTTCTACCCGTTACACTACACTTCTAAAGAAACCTCATTTACATTGAGGGGAATAGGTGAGAAGAAAATACAAAGAATAATGAGGTAATAAGGCTGGACACTTGTCCCACCCATCTAATATCCATCCGATATACATTATTCATGCATCACAACCATGTATTCACACAAGCATGTTATCAATCAATCTAATCAAATTAATTAATCTGATAATTAGTGACCATCCAATGTTCAAACAACGATTTGATTTTGCTCGAGTCAAACTCGTTTTGTGAATAAGTACTCAAAGTACGAATTCTCGAATTAAATTAAACTACAAAATTAAATCCAATTCAATTTGTATTTAATACTAATTCGCTATTTAATTCCAAATTAAATACTACACTTTTTTAATAAACCTTTACGATTTAAATTCCAAATTTAATCGTTAAGGGTCTCAAAGCCCGATTAACGTCCAACGTTAATTTAATTAAAGTCCAATGGGCTTTTAATTAATTTCTTTAAGGCGTGGACTTTTGGTCAACTCTGGTCGAACCCAATAACCAAAGTCCAATCCGGGAGTTACCCCATAAGCTCAGAAATCAATTTAGGCCCATTAGCCCAATTAAACTTTAAAGGTCCATTAGTCGCATTTGGGCTTTATGGAAGCGGTTTTGGGCCTAATTGGATCCAACCATTTAGCCTAAACCCAACTTAGTACAACCAAGCCCAATAAGCCCAATAACAACTTTAAAAGTCCAATTTCCAAAATTAGGCCCAACATAATTAAATTACAAAATCCAATTTCACATTTAATTATCCAAAGTGCATTACACAATTAATTATCCATTAACATTTCTAAAACATCAATTAGCCTAATTAATCATGCTCTTCATCACTAAATCATGTCCAACACAATTTAACAAAAATCAAACCCAAACATGCTATATCATTCTCGGCAATCATAGGGAATTTTAAATCGATTTCGATTTCAATCCAATTGAATCCACAATCAATATTAAATCAACATTCCTAATGATTTCAAGTCATCTAATGATCAAAAATCAAAAAATTCCAAGACATAAGGCACATTGACATTCTCGGCCAAGCAAGAAATTTTGGGGAAAATGTTCCAAACAATTTTTCAACAAATGATCCAATCAATCCTCAATTAAAAACATTTAAACATATTCATTCATCCAATTTCATAAATCATGCTCAACACAATTTTTGCCTAAATTTTAAGCCTAAAATATTTTCATGCTTAACCTTGCTCTTGATACCATTGTTGGAGAATACTAACCATCCCAAGATCATTTCAAGCATTGAAAATAAGTGCGAATACAATGAGGAGTTGTTGAATACTCACATCGAGCAGTTGAGCGACGCTAGAGGCAACAAAAATCTATTTTTTGCTCCTTGAAGTCACGGCAGTGGCAGTTCTGCCTTCCTCCATTTTCGGTTTTGGTGCTCCTTGAACAAGCTCCAAGCTTCGTCAAATGATTCCCGGCTCATGGGTGGACTTCCTTATCACCTTCGCATGTCTCTCGGAGTGCTAGCTCTTATGATTTTTGCCACAAAAATCAAACACTTGCTTCCCTCTAGCTCACAGTTTTCCCAGAAACAGAACCAGAAAAATGCCCTCCATGGGCGTGAAGAAGAGAGAGAGAGGAAGAAAAAGAGAGTGAGTGTGTTGTTGGCTATTTTGTGTATCAAATTCACAAATCAATTTCCAAAATTAATTAATTAATTTTCTCTTTCCAAAAGTCAAGCCATTATTAAGCCAACCACCAACATCAATCAATCAATCCATCAATCAATCAAATCAAGTGACAAGTTGTCACATCACTCAAAGTGACTAATGATTTGACGCTTGATGCGACTAGCGATTTGACGCTTGATTTGACTTGCGTGCCGCACTCGAATTCGAAATGCGAATGCGCTCGCAAATAATCTCGGGCTCTTTTCGCTAATTCCAAATTAACGAATTTCCATTGCGACGCAATTAAATGATTACGCCTAGCGAAGTCACTATTCACGTCGCTAACGAATTAATTCTAAATTAACTCGTTCGCCCGAATTAAAATCTAATTTTAATTCCAAGTTGAAATCCAATTTTGTTTAATATATTGAATATATTAATTAATCGATTAATTCCCAATTAACCGTTATATGTCTTAATTGATATTTTATCCCAGATAAATATCTCCGCAATTAATCCCAGATTAATTTTCTCTCTCTTCTAATTAATCCCAGATTAATAAAAGTGCGAGTCATACGTCCATCGGTGAATCTTCGGGAAGCGACCCATGAGATCCCCCGATATGTTGGCAGTAAATTCGGTCGTCGGACTATCCGAACACGTAAGTACCTAGTACTACGTTTATACCGATTTACAAGACAAGGTTGGCTTCTAGCAAAGCGCCATGCCTACCTAATTCTCCAGAAATATCCTTACAGGAATAAAGATCTATATCAGGCGTAGTTTACGTAGTATTGCGTATATCGGATAACGAGCAACTAGTCTTTTTAATATCGGATAATAATGACCAAGTCATATTATCCCGATGGTTGCAACCCTTTAGAGAACCAGTTCTATATCCCTACGCGATCATCATCTCCATATGACTGGAGTGATACTTTCGTCTTGACATCACACTCAACACACTACGATTCTCAATATACCCAACAGAGGCGTACACAGAACCTCTTAAAGCCCTGGACAACCACAACCAAAGTATATTGATTGTCGCAAGTATTAGCGGTGCAAGTCTCATGTTAAGACCAAATACACCTACCCTGAATTCGGACTTCCATAGACACATAGTCATACTACCAATGGAATTCCGAGGGGGTCTATCCAGAGCGAAGCTGTTGTTTCCCGTACCATCGGTAAAACACAACCTCTTATTACACTTGCATGAGCATCCTATACCCAAATATATGAGAACTATACCGTTGTGCCCTCACAACGCGCACAAGTGTAATACTAGTCTTTTACGTATTTATCGATGTCCAATCTCAATAATACTCTGACTATGGATATTTAATGATTTATCCTTCGTGGACTGATACTGTCTCATATCATTCTCAATCCAGGAACAAATCATAAGGACCTCCTATCATTTATATATCTTGGTGATCTAATCACAAATGATAAGAGTGCAATCTCCTTTGTCACATAGTTAATTTGTACAACAACACCATGATCTGTACAAATAGTGACGCTATGGGTCATAATTGTCCAACACAATCTTGATTCCAGTGCAAGCAAGCTTCACTTCAAGATCAAGTCTTGATTCTCCAAGATGAAATGTTGTAGTTCCAAAGCTTCCCAAAATATTTCTCTAACTTAGGCTATTTTCTCCAAGAATTACTTGTATTTTGCTTTCACAAGCTTAGAATTCTCAAGGTTATTTTGCTTATGCTTAGCTTAATTAAAACCTTCCTAAAGCTTGCTATTTATAGCAAATCTTAGGCAATTTTTATTAATAAAAGTTTTAATCAACTTTTAGGTGGGCTTAATTCAATTTATCCACCTATGAATAATAGGTGTGACTAATCACCTTGTCTACTACTTTGATTTAATCCAATTAAATCAAGACAAAGATTAGGAAATGGATTAGTTCAATGTTTGTCACTTTGATTTAATCCAATTAAATCAAGCCAAAAACATCTATAATTACATATTTGCAATTACCATAATATCCTCAAATGGTAGAGATAATTATGAAATTACGACAAAGCCCTTCTGTAAATATTGAATTGATCCAATTAGGTCAAAGTAAATAATCAATGTTATCTAGTAACACTTGATTATCTTAGTTGATAATTAATATTATCGAATATTATCTTTTATCAAAATTAATCGGTTACCCAAGTGCTCAACAAGTACACTTCATATTGGGACTCTCTAAGTTCAGACACGTTTGTCATATAAACTTAGCTAATATGTACGTAATTCGGCCACCTCCGAATTCGCGAAGAACACAAATGAATTTTCTGAACTATACAAGTCGAGGTCATCATATATGTTTATCAATCCCTCCGTCGTAGGCTATTCGAGTTGTGCTTAGGAAATATAGAATACACCGTCAAGTTTTCGAGGTGCACATCTCATGTCGATATGTCCACGATTCTTTACAACTGATGTGATCCACCATAGGTGATCGGCTTTGGCCAAAGTATTAAGAATCGCGACCTACTCAAACGGATACCTAAATCCCTTATGATACACATATGAGATGATAAATCCTATCTCTATTCGCACTTGATTAACGAGTGCATTGGTCCACTCCCAAAAAACATCTAGAGGCAAGACCATGAAAGATTCCTGACATACATGACATCAAAGTGTGGAAGATCTCAAAAAAAAAATCAATGATATCCTATAGTCAAATGATTACATAAGCTACTCGACTCGAGGAGATTCGTATTGAAGGTGGTGTGTACTTCATGTTAGAGCTAATGTTTTGTTTAAGTAAATCAGTTCTTTATAACCATCTCTCCGAGGAATTGACACCCCAACTATACTGCGATAACCGCAAGTACTTTTTGGGTGTAATTACATTCTCTCTGTATAACTAGTAGGATTATCGTTCTCAACGATAAATACATCATGTTTACCTTCCATGATAGATCTATATCTTCCTGGCTCATGTTGTATTCTACTAGACTTTTGGAGTTTTTGAACTTGTGGTTGTTCCACTACCAATCTTTTGCGAGTTGAAGGTAATTCAATGTCATTTGATGGTTCTGGGACTTCATCAAGTTCCAGTCTACTCCCATTATCTTTTCTTAGAAGAAACTATTTCTCTAGAAAATAACATTTCGTGAAACAAACATCTTTTTTTCACTTGGATCGTAGAAGTAGTATCCCATTGTTTCTTTTAGATACCCCACAAATTTATATTTAATTGACCTTGTTTCTAGCTTGTCAGCAGGCGATTGCTTCACATAAGCTTCACAACCCCAAAATTTTATAAAGTTAAGATTATTTTATTATGTTCAATTATTTATGGGACTTAAATATTTTATCATAATCTTATCAGAATATAATTTTAATCTTCATTAAAATTGTATAATTAGAATCAATATTGTAATAGGAAACAATTTCCTTTATTTGAGATTTGATGTATCCTATTTAAATTTGAATTCTAGATTTTTAATTAAATTAGAAATCATTCAAATTTAATTTGTATCCTAATCTTATTAGGTTACTTAAGTTAAATTTATTTTAGAGATAAATTCATAATCCAATTAGAATTTTATCTCTTGATAAAATTTAATTGTATTAGGATAAATTATTGAAATAAAATAAAATTATTTAATATAAATCAAATTTATTTTAAAATTTTTCCTTTTATTTTTTGTAAATTAAGTTTGTTTGTTCTTTTTTATATACTGGATATCGTCCGCTGACGTCAGCATCTTGTATGTTGACGTCAACGACCATACTTTATTGTACATGACATCACGCTGACATCATCACATGACGTCGCACCAACGTCATGCTTGTACCAGCAGCAGACTCTGCTGCTGCTGGTAGTAGAGTAACAAAAGGTTGTTCTTCAATTTTGAAGAACAGTGTCTTGCTGTGTATATAAATTTACATATATTTAATTTTATTAATCTGATTTAATTCTTAATTAAATCAAATTTCAATTAGTCTCAAATTTATCATGCACCATAAATTTGAACATAATCTTAACAATATACATAAAATCATATCAAAAGCATGCAAATTAATTTAGGCTACTAATACCACTTTTGGAAATCTAGCATACAATATGCGGCGGAAAATTAAAATTTTTCAATTTTAAACATAAATTTCCAATATAAGATCATTATTAATTTTCATGCTTCATGACAATATTTATTTATAAAACATAAATACAAATGTACATTTTCTTCAGAGCCACCGACACGTTTGGCCTCCAACGGTATCCACACAAAATAGAGAGTTAAGGATTTTGTATCTCTCAAATCCAATATTATGTCAGTGTAATTTCTTTAGTGCTAGCTTAAGAAAATATACTTATTTTAGGGTTTATCGAATTTTGGGAGTATATGAAATTTTGCTTAATGAAAATTTAAATTTTTCCATTTTATTTCTTTGCTTCATATGTGAAAGGCATAAAATTTCTTTCCAATTTGCTTGTCATCTCACGTTACTAGGAAGGGGCTTATTTTATAGCCTTTTGATTTAAGTTGTTTTAATTCCAATAAAATTAGAATTAATAGGATAAAATTGAATCCTATTATAATATGAATTTTAATCTATCCTAAATAAACAATCATTATCCTTATTTATTTAATTAAATTAATTAAAACAAAATTATCAATCCTAATCAGATTAGGATACTATAAATCTGAAATTATAATTTAATACAAATACTTTACTGAATTATATTTCAGCCCCTATACGTTTGGAAATTACAAAACGACCCCAACACTTTTAGAAATTATGAAACAGCCCCTAATTCCAGATTACACTTTGGCCCAAAAATTTCCAGAATTTCATTTTTTTCCAGAATTTCTGAAATTATGAATTTGTCCCAAGGAGAAGAAGAAGAAGAAGAAGAAGAAGAAGAAGAAGAAGAAGAGAGAAAAGGAAATAAAAGAGAGAAAAGAAAGAAAGAAGATGAAGCAAGGAAGAACATAGGCCTCCTTGGAGGGTTTGAAAGATGAAGAAAAATCAAAGTAAGAGAGGTAAGAAAATTATGACCCAAGTTGAAATATTTGAGCTTTAGTAATTTGATAATATTAGTGTGTTGAAAGCTTGAGTATGATGATGATTAATTGGTTAATAAGTATGGAAATAGATGATGTTGATGTAGGAATCAAATTAGGGGTTTTGAGATTTAAGAAATGTAAAGATTGCTTGATAATGTTATATGATATGTTGGATATGATTTGATATTAAGAATAATATTGATTTTATTTTGGAGATTGGATGAATTTAATTGCTTGTTTGAAGATATAGTTTTAGTGTTAAGAAGATTGAGTAGATATGATGATGCCAAAGACTAGAATTTGGTCTTGCGTTGTAACATCCCCAATCTGGAGATGTTACCGGCAGGGGATAAGCCGTATTAACCCCATAAGCCTCTGACTTTCTACCCTAAACATATACTAATATTCTTTTCTTTAATTGATTATATTATGTGTGGGACCGTAGCCCAAACTCAAAGTCAATACACACAAACTTAACGTCTGAAATT